>JAIFHY010000306.1:0-24371 GCA_022264835.1 Melampsora americana | reverse complement strand
CAACATCCCTTGAAAAGTGCGAAAGACCTGAAACCGTTTTTTGGAAACGCACGACTGATCCCTGATGAAGACTTACCGCCGACTCTTCTCTATTCGGGCACCCAAAATGGCACTTGGGAAACACTATGCGCTGTCAATGAGGGACGCGGACACCCCGAACGCTCTTCCGATGGAAATAGTACGTGTGCTCGTCGGTACCATGCCGCCACTGGGACAGACGACAAAACCGATCGTGCGTCTGATTTTGTCGCCTGTAATTTTGCTGTTATCTGCTGCACCATGGCGTTAGGGTTGGGTCAAAATTGGAAATTGGTACGTCGAGTCGTCGTCATAGGTCGGATGGATCCTGCAGCAGTTGTGCAAATGATAGGCCGGTGTGGACGCGATAAGCGTCCTGGTGTAGGAGTCATGCTGGTGGAGCAAAAGAGGGGAGGGGTTGGCGCAAAGAACGACTTGAAAGAATTTGGGCCACCGGAATTGATGTCTGATGACGAGCGCATGGACGCTTTGGCCATTACCCCAGTTTGTCTCAGAGTGGCGATTGGGGTGGACAACTAGTAAGTCTGATCTCTTGACTTTCAATCTCAAATCTATCTTTTTCAAGCTTCCAATGCTGATTATGTCGTCTCTCAGTAAGGGACATATTCCCATCAGCTTCGATGACCCAGATTACATTGTTGAGTCAGCTAGGCAGAAAGCGGCGGGTTTCCCTCGGTGTATCTGTTCGAATTGCGAGCCACAAATGGCGTTGGAATTCTTAAATTCCCAACATCAAGCCTCGAAAAAAAACTTCACCGACATCGCATTGGGTACCTACTCACAGCCTATATCACATGATATATGCTGTACCCCGTTCGACAAGCAGTATGAAGCAGACCTCCAATCGATACTGACTTGTCCACCAAGCGACAAGGCTCGAAACATGAAGGTCATCCAATCACTTGTCAACAGTCTAATGTCTGATATTGACATATTATACAATGTTGAAAACGCTGATGGCGAATTTTGCATTAGTCGTCATGTGGTCTTCAATCTCGAGAAACATGCTTGGCCGATCGCGAAGAACGCTGACGTAATATCTAAAGGAGTCTCACTTAGATTTTTTTTGGGTAGTGAGGCGATTGATGGGATGTTCAAATGCATTTTAGATTGCATTTCCAAATGGCAAAATTCTGAAATTTATCTATCGAACGTATCTGACATCGCACAACTGTATAAAATCCGAGTCGCGGCGGCTACAAAAAGGTTCGAGCAATCACAACAGAAGACCGAAACAATCACCAAGAAGAGGGACTCTCAACTTGCCCACCTAGACAACGACATCTCATATAAATCAAAACCTGTTCTCATCTCTCCAGATACATCAATCGAACAAAATCGATCCACCCAAACCACCCACCGTCCATCTAAGAGATCATTACAAGTGGCTAAAAGACCACTGGCTAAGAGATCTGCAGTAGACGGCTCAAACTCTCAGAATGCTTATCATCAAACAAATTGTGCAACGTTCGAGACTGTGGAGCGTGAGGGTCTTTTGCAACAATCATCTCAAAATGGCATCCTCCCTCCAACGCCACAGACCCCTGATTTCATCGCCAATCCAACTCGCGGCCTGGATAGTCGAGCAGATTTTATAGGTACTAACCCGTCGCAAAAACCATATACTGACCTGTTCCATACTCCGGTGTGTATGGGGCGACCCATACACACCAACTTTCCTTTAACCACCCCTCTAGAGACCAAGTCACACTCATCATCATACAATGAAGACGTGGGTTTCAATGTCCGTCACTTGAATAACAGATCCCCGCTATCAAACCGCTCCAACTACAATCACGTCACTCTACCAGGAATACAAACATTTGATTCCTTGGGGTCATCTTCTACGAAAATGACCTATTCACATATTTCATATTCAACGGTCTCCCCTTCCACCAACATCAATCATAAAATGAACAATTTACATCCCTCGTCTCAACCTCCTTCTGATTCTTTGCACAGCCAAAGACATATCATCAACCGACATGTACAACACAACAATGCAAGATTGCCACCTTCATCAAATCCTACGAACAATCCATCTAGTAACAACAATAAACCAACGATTTATAGCTCCATTGGCCAAGCTACACACGAGAAAAAAAATTAACATGTGAGTATAATTGGTGTTTTTCGGTTATAGTATGTCTCGCTATTAGTAACTAACTTTCTTCATTGACTGCTTCAGGTGTTTGATTAATGTTCGGTTGGGTGGAGTGTTCCATGGGAGGACTGTGGGTTTGTTCAGTTGTCTCTTGAGTGATTATTGGAATGTCATGAGATTGGGTGCTGCCCCAACGGAATCGCGACCTAGCTTTATGAGTGTATTCAGATTGAAAGATTTCTTGCAATCTTTCGAAGCCAGTGTGCAAGAGATCAGGTATGGGTTCGGGTTGTGAGATGTTGTTTTGGAGCTGTACATTTGATCAGCCACTCGAAGAAAAGCCTGTATTGATTTGGTTGTTAAATAAATATGTTTAGTCTGATAAACAGTGTCAAATCCCGACTTCTTTTTGATTTGGGTCATTATGAGCTGAAACTAATTTTTGCATTAAGCTTATCAATAGTTAGCTGAAAATTCACACTACGTTGAATAATAGTATCTCACCAATTTAATGTTCAATGCATACCGCACTGCGAGCCTTCGAACTTTGGTTCCTGACCCCTAGGAATAGTGTCCACATATTTGGTTTGAGTAAGTCACAATGGACCCAAAAGACAATAACTTACGGCATGATTGAAGAAGTACTTCAGCCACCAAATCTGATGTTCGAGATGAAGGTCTTTGGCCTCAAACTTGTATCTTGCCCCTCGAGCTGAAATCAACATGGATTGTCTGATCACTCGAGCTAGTCCACGAGGAAGATAATACTCCAATAGTAGTACAAGACGGGGCAAGTGTTGAGCATAATGAGATAGACCCGGTGCTCCATGCGCCATTGTGGACCATCTTTTCCACATCTTAATGAGACGACCAATATCGCCAGCTTTGGAAGCTTGATCAGCTTCGACATAAGTTGCAAGATCTCGCAACCGAAGGCGTAGATTATATCCACGGATATCCCCCTTCTCCAGGCATGTCTTTAGGCTATCTTTGGAAAAATACTCTGCTCGAGTTTGATGGATTATGGTTTTTGCAATATTTGTATCTGAAAGATCAGGTTGCTCTTCCTGTTTGCTGATGACTTCGCTGCAAAATGAGATAGGGATCAGACCTGGGTATCTTCAGGAAGACCAAAGACTTACCGCAAACACCATACCATTGTTGCAAAATGTATATGGTAGATCATCCGCATGATCACACCAAAGTCTTTCTTCACAACTGGTTTTTCCGTCTTGCCTGAAATCAACTCCCAGCTTTTAGAAAAAGGTAAGTCTTTATTGTCCTCTTTGTTTCCCCATCCACCCAGCATTTGCCACTGGCCAACGTTCCACATCGAATGTGCAGCGCCGGGTAGGGTCAGATAGTTGATCATGCTTTCGTACCTATGGCCTGCCGGATGAAGTTTTGCTCGATAACTTTCGAGATTAATGCAAGTGCCTACATCACCTTCAACCACCTGGAGATCATCCGGATTCTCCTTCAGTGGACGTCCAGTGATGCTGGCCACATGATCAAGGACCTGTCCTACACCATCTGCCGACCCGCACGAAATATCCATTAAAGGTAACATTACTAGATCAGGTTTTTTTGCTGGACAGGGGTCCAACGGTGGAGGAATTCTACTTATGTCGGGATATCTTGCTGGCTCGACTGTCCTATTTTCAGTCACAATATAGTCTAAGTAAGCCTGACCTAGCTGTGCTTCAATTGTACTTATCCAGTGTGCACGCTCCGAAGCACTAGGTAGGAAATCTTTAACATTGATCTCCTTTGTTTCGGCTTCTCGCATAGCCTGAACAAAGGTATCTAGAGTGAGATCCCTTGGATTGATTTCTTCGTTAGATGTCAACATCTTTGGAATAAAATGCAGATAGCCATAAGTTCCATGGAACATTCGTGACTCTGCTTCCACCTTGGAGTAATGAACTCGTTCTTGAATATCAAAATTGTCTAGAACAAGAAATGGTCGGATGGGATAGTCACGAGACACTCTTGCTCTCAGTATATTTAAGCCTAACTTCGCCAAGTATGTCACTGTGCGTAGAGCGGTTCGACGAGATGCCGTAAGTCCCATGGCGTGGAGATACTGATTGATTCGCTCGCTGACTCCACCTGCCAGAAAAGCTACTGAGTTTTCGACCTGAAGCGCATTCACTGATCGTTTGTTTACAAAAGCAATCATGGAGCACACAGTCGTTGCAACCTTTAGGACAAAAGTTCATATTAATTAATACCTGCAGTGTCCATTGGCTCCATTCCATAAGAGACCTACGGACACTATCAAACGAATTTTTAAGCGTTCCATCTTCGTGCCATGCTTCACATAAGTTAAAGCTACACCATCCATCAATTCTTCCAGCGCATTTTCATCTTCTATCTTATCATCCACAGCATTCGGGTCGCCTTGAGGCGGATTCTGAATATCCATGTTCAGAATCCCCGTCTCGCTGTCATCGTCTTTGGAACTTCCTCCAGAGAAACTGGATGAGGAATTACCGGAGCCTATCGCCAAAGATGGTGAAGCCGGCTCAATGTCCTCCCATGCATCTACTGATGTATCAGGTATATCATTTGTGTCCGTCGAGACTTCCTGGACACCGGCTTCGTGATCCATCATCAACTCAGGAACACTTGCCTCTGATGCATCTGACAAGACCTCAGGGTCAGGTTCGGTTCCTGGTCTATTTGAAGATAACCGATGCCGAATCAGTGACCATAGAAATCCCATGGCACTTTGAAGTTGGGCACTCCGCTTCTGACTGTTCTTTGCCCCAAAGAACGCAGGAGTCACAGTGTGGGCAGCCACACGGTCAGGGGTAGCAGCCATTTCGCCATCGGCGGGAGGCCTCCGTGTCCACTATTTTCTTGGCCTAGATAGCTCTCAACAGATGTGAGAAGCTCAATCATCGAATTAAATCATCTGATAACTAGACCTCACCTCAGCCAGTATAAAAGACCTCCACAAAAGTCGGCCTTTGAGATTATTACAAATCTGTTTGCGGATGGCCCCCAAAATTACCAAAGTCGAATGCCAACCTTTACTTCTGCCCCAATATCTGCGAGAGGCCTTCAAAATTCCCTCCGAGTCCTCGGCTAGTAGGTAGTACGGAGAAAATCTTTGAATTTGACGTTGGATCTCTTCAATGTTTCGACAATTTCAACCGTGATTTTGATAGCACTCAATTGAAAATCTGTGTTATTCTACACGAGATTGAGGCATGATAGTGATAGTCTTAGCAATATTTTTAGAGACGAAGGAGCCGAAGTTTATGGAAAGAACAACTGCTTGATTGTACTTCAGGTTCAAAGACGTGTCTAACCTGAAGTACATACGTAACTCAAGCATTTGCAATGATTGATTTCATTGCGTAATGGCATCCAGACCCTTCTCAATCACCTGATATTTGTTTTTTTTTTGCTTGAACACGTTTTACTCACTGTCTATCAATCTATCAATCTATCAATCTATCAATGTCTATCAGTGAGTACCTGGCCAAGGACCCATAAAATCACCACGGGTTGCTGTATTAGCTTGGTTCGTCAGAATGCTCAGCGGCTCAAAGTGAGCTGAAACCAACCACGGCCAGGCTTCAGGCTGATTGACCTTGTTATGGTCTGCTGAGCTTATGTGGATAAGTAGGGTAATGACAAAACTACCATAGCTTAACCCCCTAAGCTTCGCAGCAATTACAGAGCTGCTTTACATATTACAGGTGCTCCCAGGACCTTAACTTTGAGGTTGATTTAAAGGAGGAAGGGAGGCAATTCCTCGGGAAAAAATTAGTGTACATTGTGCGCGGTGGTTTTGCGCACAATGTTTATTATGGGTCTAGGAGGTTTCCTCGGTCAAAGAAAGGTGCAGAAGGATTGCAAGGAAGGTCCCAGCCAAACGCAAATTCCTGACCTTTGCCTGCGTGCAAGTTTGGCGTAAGTCCCTCGCTCGACTACTCGCGAGTGTCGAGCGTGGGACTTTGTTAAGCTTACTCAATCCATAGCCTCGCTAGATCTATTCAGCCTGATACCTATACACAGCCTAGATCAATTGAAAGGCGACATAGAAGGATCCATTCAACTATGAGATCTACTATCTAACATACCCATAAATGGTTTTCCATCTTACACTCTTTCACAAACCCGAGATCTAGATCTCCAACCATAGCACTTACAAAATTCATAATAAACAAAACTAAATAATCAACTGGGCTAAGTCCTTTTATCACTAAGGCTAAAGGAATAAAATTGAACATCATATCCGTCAGCAACACCCTACGGGGTGGTTAGCGGTCTACAATATTTTAAATTGTAGAACTATGAAAAAGTTGTAACTGAAGAATCAAGAAAAAATCATATAACAATATAAGTAAAGAACCCACACACACACACATTCTTTTTTTTAAAAAAATAAAGATAAGAAAGAATCTAATGATTTGTGATAGTCAAAAATATAAGAACGATTTGAAAAATAAACCATCAAATTATTTCACACATGAATCATTAAAAACCTTGATGTAAGATAGAAATAAGTATCTCAAAGAGAGGGAGGGTTTCAAAAGAAGTGAAATGATTGAAAGAATGAGAAAAGATTTTTTTTGAAGATGTTGACTGAAAATGGTCAAGAAGAATTCAGTAGGTAAAGGATATGGTAAACAAGTGATAAGATCAATCAATTTGAAAGAAGAAAAAGACACAAGAACCTAAGATGTCACTATGTTGTAATTTGATACATTTCTAATATTGATAATGTTCCCATCAGTAAATGACTGGTGACCTATAACTATATCTAATAAGCCCCTTTCTGCTCCATGCACAAAACCACAAAACTGAACCAAGTGTAATCATGCCTTTGTTCTAACATACCAAGTGATCTGCATGAACCACAAGGACTTATTCTTTACCCCAAACATCTTGAGTGGTAGGTTGAGAGTTTGAGTAGAGAGACAATCTAATACATATTGAGCTTGGGTTTCTTCTGATTAACCATTTGTGAGAAGATCAGTTTACTGAACTCATTACCTTTTCTTCATCTTTCTCTCAATTTCTTTCATTTTTCTTTCCAATTTTAACTTTTTCCATATCATTTCAGAGTTGATCAGTGTGAAATTCAGAGCAGAAAATTGGAAATTGGGTTACATACACCAATGGGAACCTCTAATGTGAAGGATGTGTGTGTCTTACTAGGTCCTCTCAGAAAAGAGCTTGAGATTTGGTTTGAAATGAAAGTGAGAGATGAGCAGCAGTAAGTTTTACTTGTGATGTCAGCCTTCTGAACTACAAAATAATAGTGGTTTAGCAGGCCTTTTTTGCACTTAAAACATGGGTTTTTTTTCAATAACTAAGCTCTGGTCTTAGCTTGGCGCAGACCCACTAAAGGTCAGCATGAGCCCCAGACCCGGGATTCCAGACGGGCTCTGGCAGATCCAGGGTCCAGGAAGGATCTTGAAGACCCCCAATTGCTGGGGAGACTGACAGGTTGGGGGTTGGGCATAGAGGTGGGAAAACCAGTGTCCTGCCGGATTACCTGACCAATAGGTTCATATAAGAGGGGTGTGTAAGAGGGGCCAAACCAGTGCTAAAATCTCAAAACTAAAACTGATTACAAAACTTTCTGTAAATTCTCAAAGAGAAGTTGTCCTTGAGTTGTCAACAAACCACAGAAAGACGTTCTGCTGACTAAAACATGTGTAGTGAATAGAGAAAAGCTGAGGGCACAGGTTTCTGTGTTAGACTACAGCAGACAGCTAGTCTACAACAGAGTAAGACAACTAACCTAGAGAACATCACAAAAAGAAATCAACAAAGAAGAGAAATCAACAAAGAGTGGAGTGAAGATAAAAACTTGATGTAACACAATCTACCTGCGAGCTCAAAAGAAATCGAGAAGAGCACACATAAGAAGATATTTAGTAAAAAGATTTGAAAAACAAATTTGATCTGAGTCAAGAGTAGTGATATCAGTAATGAGACAACGCGTGTTGAGCAAAAGAGAAGTGACTCACTGTTTCTTTTCGACAAGAAAAGAATCAGAAAAAGAGAAATAGATAACCCAAACGATTCCTCCATTACCCCTTGATTCCATTTTCCCGTTACCCTCCTTCGTACAACATATGCACGTCTTCTACTAGATCAACTTCTCCAACCTCCACTTCAATCTACTAAATACCTAAAGTGGAAAATAATCTTTGACATCTTCAGAATGTAGTATCTTTGACAAGATAGTATCTTAACACTTTTTTTGGTTTGTTGTTTTTGTTTTTCAATGGATCATTTTGAATTCAAAGTGTCAAGACTTCTAACAAACTGGTGAAACTTTATCTAATACAATTTTAGGTTTGTTTGAAGGAGCATTATAAATTGAATTAGACCTTGTATTGAAAATGATTCAAAGTTGATCAAATATTGGAATGTAGCCATTGGGGAAATTAGGTGTGGCTATCAAAAG
Source organism: Melampsora americana (assembly GCA_022264835.1). Classification (NCBI taxonomy): domain Eukaryota; kingdom Fungi; phylum Basidiomycota; class Pucciniomycetes; order Pucciniales; family Melampsoraceae; genus Melampsora; species Melampsora americana. The sequence continues at coordinate 15,789 of JAIFHY010000306.1, read as the reverse complement.
TGTCTTTTTGATGTGCTCCTGGGTGAGTGTCTTTGTTTGTATTTAGAATCTTTGGCAAATACATGCATAGAGTTTCACTTCAATCCAAGGCCAAGAAAGAAGTTGGAGTTTGATTTTACAGGATGGGATTGCATGTGTGGGAAGAATAGAAGCTGAGAATCAAGGAGAAGAATACATAATTTGATTTCAATGGGAATTAAAGAGAATGAGATTTATCATCATCAAGCTACATCCAAGATATAAAAAACAGGTAAGGGCCTGAGAGTTCCTGGATTGGAGCCAAGCATGTTGTGTCCAAGTTCATGAGTGGGTCAAAGAAGGACGTTCACTCAACTCCAATTCAATTAATCATGAGCCTAGCAAAAAAACTTTGCATCATTCAAGGAAGGGATCCATGTAGATTTTCCTTGATGAAATAAGGAAAAAAAATGTGACAAGAATATAAATCTTTTGAGATGAAAAGAATAATGAAGATCTGTTTTAATTGAATTGGATGACAGGTTATCTGTGTTTTCAAATGAAACTTGATGCAAAATGATAGAATGTAGAGTGATGATTAGATGATAATAATTAATAATGAAATTTAGATTGAGCCTCTTTTGAATTTGGCCTTGAGGCTTCCCACCAGCAGTATAATGATTGATGTTAATCTCTGACGCTTAAAAGGAGGGTGAAGAAACACTTCACCTTCTTTTTGGATTCTTTTGGCCTGTCCTTTCCCAATGATTCATGTCTTTCAATGTGAGAACCAGTGATTCCAGAACAGCTCTCTCGTTGGGGATCCTGTCACACCAACGGGTGTAATTGTCTGGATCCAAACACCACAGTGCAAATACTACCATGTTGAAGTAGCCATCACTTAGCTTTTCAAACCCAAAACCTGACTCACCTTATCCTTGGTATTGCTTTCAGCTTTGCGTTTGTCTCTCTGTGTGGTCTTTTTTGGTCTTCCTTGTGCTTGTTTTTTCTGGGACTGAAAGGAGGGTAGGTTTCTTCATTGTGTTATGAAGCAGACATTACTGATGTTTGTTGAGAACTCAGATTGAGAGATGAAGCCAAAATTCAACGTAAGAAGGTAATGGTGGAGTAGAAATTGAAATTGCAAAAAGAGTCTGATCAGAGCGCCAATAATGCTTGTTTTTCCCAAAACTTGTTCTAAACAAATCATTTGGGTACTAGATATAGTTGGAAGAGGGCAAAAGGGATACAGCTGGAGTCCCAAAGGTCAAGAGTGGTGTCAGGGTTGTAAGATTTGTGTTTGTCAATTGGGCCAAATTTGTTGAGGGTGAAGTTAAGTGGAAAGTCAGTTTGGGTGTATGTGGAAAATACTGTTGGGCAATTGGGGCTGTGGCTTTTTTTCACCTTTGGAAACATTCTGGTTGAAGTGGATGCTTGAAGAGAAGATGTGCAGCAGAGCTTGTGTGGTCTTTTTATTTACACTAGAGAACACGCGGGCATGCCCGCCCCAGGACAATTCCATCCCTCGTGTATTTACAATTCATTTTGAATCAATGCATTAAGTCTCGCCAGAAATCAATTTTCATTGCCCAGGCCCTTATTCAGTAAGAAAAATATTCAGCGAACCGTTTTCTTTACTTTGCAGTTCTATTTCCCTTTTATTCACCGCCAAATTGGCACTAATTATTTCTATTTTACCTTTAAGGTGTCACTGTTCCTATACACAGGATAGTTTCCTATTCAAGTTATATCTCGAAACTGTTTGTGAATTTAGGTTTTTCTTACAGGAACTTAATGCTTTTATTAACATTCTTAACTTGTCCTATTTCTATTCAAAGACAACCTTTTTAAAGCCTTACATATCAATTTTCGTCTTCTTAAGATTCTTAGAATCAGGATCAAGTTAAATTTTATTTGATCTCTTGATCGCGACGAATCAAATTAACTTAGGACAAATTGACATAATTAAATCTTTTTTGTGAAATTTCCCGTTTTAACACTGCCAAGGTGACTGGTGGTAACATCGATTGCGTTTTGGTGTCGAAATGGAGCAGCGTAACATCTATTTCAAGACAGAAATTAGAAATGCATAAGACGCCAATGAGAACGATACTCACGATCAGCTGGTGGAGACAGGTCACGACGTTCTAACCGAAAACGCAACGCAATCAGCATCCTCGCCTTCAAAATTTCGTATTGAAAACAGAAAATCCTTCCACCAATGCATTATCATTGATTTTCCATCAGGGGAAAACAACAAGTGTTTTTGGTTCTGTATCTGTTAGATATGTGTCAGTTCAAACTATTCAATGTCATTAGGCTTGATCAATACTAACATATGTTGAATTGAGTGTGAATATGATTCAAGAATCCCTGATTAATGAAATACGGCCCGGTAAGGTTTAATGTCGAGAACACCAGGCATTGTCCAATAAGATGCGAAGTTTTTGAATTTAGCTTGTAGATGAGTTATAGTTGAATTTTTACGTCCTTGGTGTCTTTTATAATATTAATTTACTTGTAAATGAGCTCTCTTATATGGCGCAAATCAATTTTTTTTAATTCTCTTTCTATTCAAACAATGACAATTTGTGAAGACCCTCTCAAAAAATTAGGTTATAGCGGGAAACATCTCTTGTCCCGAGCCAAGGTAATTTCCCTTTTCGGAAGGTTATTTTCGACTATTTCCTGTTCCGCAATCCTGATAACCAGGTCCGGATTATTTCTGTTTTCGGTTCCTTTTGCGATTAAATCTATATGTACATTTTACTGTTTCGGCCAGATTCACAAACAATATCGATACCTAAAATAGCAGTTTTGAATTATGACAGTGGGACCTCGACTCATGTACACAGGCTTAACTCGCTCATATTATTTGTTTGATTTGTTAATTGCTTAATTCAAACCTTGCAACAGGGATTATATAGCTCTATTTCTTGTCATGGTAACATTTGTTGATATGAACAATTACGTTTTATATCGTTTTTCCTTCTTCCCATAATAATAATCACATACCTTAATACCTTTAGTATACAATTTCCTGAGTAATCACATATTGCCCAACGTTCTATTTTACCCCTATGCAAGCGACTTAATCAATTTTTTTTGGAAGCATGTCAGACCATTTCATTATTCCTGGTTTTGTAGGACCAATACCATTTTTGCTATTCCTTATACTTATTTTAATGGGGTAAGACAAAAGTTCAACTTTAAAATTGAAAATTCTCTTATTTGTATTGAAATATAAGTCATGACAGCAAATTTTCTTATAAGTTCAGGTAAAGATTTACTTATCCACAACACAATACCTCTTACGTCTCATACTCATCACCTTAATGTCAATTTTTTTTTTTAAAAAAATTGTCATATTATTTGTTTAAAAAACTACTTCATAAATTATTTTAAACAAGCTATTCATGAAATGAATTCGAAACTTTTCATGGTCAATTAGTTATAGGAACCATTTCTTTGCAAAGTACCGACCCTATGACTTTAGGAGAAGGACAATATTTGACTTTTTCCTAAATTCGATGGGGATTAAGAACTGGCCCTCAGCTGCCATGATTGCTTGATTAGCAGGTATTTATCAAAGCCACGCGTATAAGAAAACGCGCAACTGGATATGTTTTATAGTCTAGCGCTGTGTCATTTTAAATTCCCATCCCTCGGTCAAATTTAGTTAGTACACTGACTGAAATTCAAAATAGGCTATCATTTTGCCTTCCTCATTTCAGGACCAAGAGCAATTTCAAAGGTAATTCTTAAGGAATATGAATACTTTGTTTAAAAAAACTTATGTGTAACCAAATTCAAATATCGTTGCAGAAGTTCCAGGAAAGCAGAATATTGGGTATAGATTCGAGTCCTTTTTTGCTATGGTCTAGATACATCATCCAGATAGTTGTTGTTTCAGGGTAATTTAGGACTTCGGAAGCAAGATCTTAATCTAAGTTTTTCAGTTACTTCTCAATTTAGGCGTTTATGCAGGTTCAATAGCGTCATACCTAAACTAAAGACCTTTGCCTTATTCTTTTTCTTTGTTTGTGGTCTATACGAGTAAAGCGTTCTTTGAAGGTCATTTCTGGAAACCTGATCAAACCTGTTATTTTTTAAATGCCCATTCTGAATCTCTTTAGCCTAATCTATTAGATATATGGCCACGTCAATTGTATTTAGGTATTTCTTACCTTTAAACTAATTGATCAAAGAGTCCCCTCAGTACTATATTCTTTGTAAGCGGTTCCAATTCCGTCGTTGATAAAGATAGACTGATTTTTTTATTTGAACTACACCGAGATAGAGCGACGTAAAGTTGGCCGTGAGGAAAAGAACCGGGCTAGGCAGAAGAATCGCTATTTCCTCTAATGTTTGACCTTGTGCTTTGTTAATGGTCAAACAGAACGCTGGCGCGATTGGAAACTGGTGCCTCGAAATCTTACCGGCAAAGTTCTATCAGGCTCATGTGTTAGCCATATTTTAGGTAATAAAACCACAGCCCCTTTTTTAGGTCCAGATATTACTCGACAACTTAAGACTCTTTCGGAAAAATCTACAATCAAGAGCCTAGTCCCATTACAAAGGCCATTAGCTACGTTGAGATTTCGTAGCAGAATGATGGGAAGGCCACGGCGTATGATTATGCTATGGTCGGGGAAAACTGGGAAACGTTGCACTATGCAAAAACTCTTGCCCAATTGGTTCATAACATCCTTCATCTAACTCATCTAATGACGTCGACGTCATTACTTTCGCCAGGAATCCTTTCGCTAAGTAATGAATTCACCTTCTTGACGGTGAATATTAAGTGGGTTATGATCATTCTCGCCTCGTAATAATTTTCTAAGTCCGCCCAGGCTTCATTCCTAGCCAACACGTTTAAATTTGAATAGATCTGGTTGATCGTGTTTATGTCCAAGTCAACTGCCGGTGATACAATCTTGGTTCTAACGTGTTTAATAAAAATGTTTTCTTCATCATTTGTTTGTAATAGACCTGAGCCCAAATCTAACAACCAAGTTGAAAACTCCAGCGCCTCCAAATTAACCTCGTTGTTTGATCCTAGCACTCTTATATTCTTTGTTAGCTGGTATTTAGTAAGCATTGACCATATATTAGAACCTTTAAGAGAAGCTAAAAATTGTTCTTGAAGATTACCTCCTTCAATTATTGGAAGCGTCTGACGAAAATCGCCGGCAAATATAACAGAAATTCCACCAAAAGGTTTTCTGGATTTTAAAAGATGTTGCAAACTTCTGTCGACAGTTTCAATACAGTATTTATGTTGCATTGAAATTTCGTCCCATACTATTAAGGAAGTCTTCATTACTGTCCGACTGAATTCATCTCGACCTGATAGTAGACACATTGAGTCCTTGTTAATGTTGAAGGGGATTTTGATGAAAGCATAATGTGCCGTTTTTCAGACAGGAGCAATTGTGCTGCCCACTCCGGCAGATGCCACCGCCACGGTTTTCAACTCCTTCGATTCTAAATAATTCAAAATTGTTATTCAAGAGGAAAGTTTTCCCGGTTCCACCTGGCCCGTCTATGAAGCATAATATTTGCTGCTTTGACTCAACCTTTTTAGTAACAGATTCCAAAGATTAGTTGTTGTTCACCGTTCAAGAGAGGCAAATGTTCTTTCACAAATGTTGGTAGCTACTCAATCTATCCTTTCTTCCTTCATCCATATCTTCGATTTGCGTTGCGATTTGTTTTATTGTAGTTTCGTTATAATCTTGAAAGTTTAAACACTCTTAAATTCTTCCGCCCATCTCCTTCTATCACTCGCTTAAGGTGCAAGAGCCCGTAACTAATTATAGTGTCATCGGTTATGGGGTCTCTGTACCCATTTTTGGTTAATCCATAATAGCAGTCATCCGTTAAATTAAAGCGATGACTTTGCCATAACTTATTAGGATCTGAAGGTATGTTGTGCACTATGATCATGGCAAACAGTTCTCGAAGGTGATGCCCGGTCATCCAGCGCGCAGCTTCCGTCAATGCCCAGTCGTAATGTTTATCTGATTTCAGCAAATTCAAGTTCATTGCTGCGTCCCTAAAAGTCTCGTACACAACACCTTGAACAGTTTTTAAGTGTTCAAAGGATTTTGCTCCCTTGACATGCGCCAGAAGGAGTCTCAAAAAGAACCTCTCCCCGGCCTTAGGCGATACGTAGTCGAGTCGTGTGGCACATGGTATATTCCGAGTCCTCGCCTTCCACTCCTTTGTTTTGGCCCAGGAAAAGTAATTTGGTATTTCCTCGTATAGAAGATCTTGGACTTGTGTTTGATTTCTACCTTGTGCATTTATTGTGTTCAGACGGAAGTAGTCAGTCAACATTGTTCTTGACGCATTTCCTGAATTGACGCTGTCTTGTAATTCACCGTCGTCCCAAAAGTACACTTCTTGCTCCTCCGTAGGTGAACAGGTAAGTGGTATACGCCTGGAAAGCGGTCAGAAAGTTCATACTGTAATAGGCGCCACACGGCTAAAAAGAGCTATAATTAGTATCTGCTTTGAACACTTTAACGGTCACAAACCTTCTACTGATCCCACATAGCGGCCTTGAACATATTCTTTGATTTCATTTCTAGCTTTCACTTTCTTCCGGCCTTGGTTGATATCCGTCGTCGAAGCGGTCAGATCCTCAAACTCGTCGTCCGCTACCACCATTGTGTCCAATTCTTCTGCATTTCTTATTTCGATATTACTGCGGTCGTGGCCTTTGGAAACGTATTTATAGATATATTTATAACTTAGGATGCCTTGTGCCACTTCGACATTAAAATGACACTGATATTTCATTAACAGAAATCGGTTATAAGGAACTACGTGTTGGTTCGTGAATGTAAATCCATATTTGATAAATTTCCGTCCATTGTCCCGCCTTCTATATAAAGGATATGCATTTTCTTGTAATATTGTTTCATTTTGGAATGGTTTGGGGAACCTCTTTTGACATTGTTTGGTTACCTTATTCCAACACGGACTATGATAACCTAACCCACAAGGACCGTGTAACATGGAAGTAGTAACTAATTCGTGTAGTTGTCTTTCTTCGATTGGGTCTGGTAATTCCGCGCAAACAAGATCGTCAATTGAATCAATTGTAGTTGGAGCGTATTGTTTATCGAGAATGAGGATGATATGGGCGTGTGGGAGACCCCTCTTCTGAAATTCAATTACATAGACCCACGAAACGACAACACCTAGGCGGTGATGCACTGTCAAATCCTCGATAACCTCGTCCAGCTTGAGCTTGAAGACCCTAGCTACTATATCTGGCCGGTCGCTAGCCGTTTCACCGTATTTCAAGGCTTCCTGGATTTCAGGCCAGTTAGGGTTACCGGTCATTGTGAGGAAAAGAGACGGTGGTCCATATTTCTTGCTGGCCGCAATAGAATCCTGATATAATCCACGCATATGGCGAGGTCCTCCAATGAAAGATGCCGGTAATATAACTTTTCGCCCCTCAACTTCAACGTTATGTTCAATATCTTCTAATATATTTTTATATTTTTCCGCTTTCATCTGGGTTTGATTCAAATCGAAATAACATAGCCGGCCTCTTTCAACGCAAAGATATAAGTCTACAGCTAATTCCTGAAATAAACTTCGACAGTGGAGCCACGGAGAAAATCTTTCGTTTCTTTCAAAAAGTAGCCACGCAAACCATTGCAAGCTCGTGACTCGTTTAGTTGCCTCTACAATGGAAAGGAATCAGCCGAGTTATTTAAATATGGAATGTATTGTCACGTACCTTCTTCCTGGGTCCCATCACGTTTTAGTCTTTTAGTTCCCGTAGGAGATTTATAATGCTCGGACCACTGTTGTGCACCATCTGGAAAACACAATACGTACCTCATTGGCAGGTAACCAGTATGCATATCATTGATAGGAACTTTTTTCCCGTCCCTTCGCTCCAAAATCACACCTCTGTTGTCCTTGCTTATGGTCCCATCGCCAGGGATTACCATCCCTACTTCGTCTGGAGTAGGTTTATTATAGCGCTTGAAATCGTCCTTATTTCCTGGTTTAAGACTCCTGATGACTAATCGGCTACCGGAATGATTAGCTAAGATTTCTTTAGTATTTTTGAATAACTTAGCGTAAGGATTCGTGCTATTAATAGTCTCCTGCAAACCGAATTAATAGATCATTATTGAGGTTGTTGTTGTAATGAATTTGCCTCATTGCGGCCTCTTCCGTGCCATTATCGCCCAGAGTATAGATTTGAGAAAACCTTGCGGGTTGACCTGGAATAGGAAGAGTCGAGCCAGCGTAATGATGCAATTGACCGCCTACTCTGAAGTGGTAGACACCTCTTTGTCCTGTTACTGACCGATCTTGATTTGGTGCATACATCGAAGTGAATGACAAAACATTGTTATAATCTCTAATACGTTTACGCGCTGAAATAGCGTCTAGAATCAAGAGTTTCAGTACAATATTGGAAATTAATTGACGAAATCAAGTTCATTACCTGGGTGCATAGAGGTTAGTAACCAGATAAGTATCTCAGGTGTTTCATTTTGTGGAAAGTAAAAACTGGGTAACATAACTTTTCCACCTTGACAACAATTGGAATACTTATATTTCTTTGTGCCTCGAAACTGTTTAGTTCTCTCATTGTCCCAACGTAGGGCCTGACAAGATTCACATATTTTATTGCACTTTCCAACGTTAGAGAAAAAGCAGTCGCCAAAAGCGGCCTTAATGGATGATTCTGATCTTGACACTGGTCCCCTTACGATGATAGCCATGTTTAATAAGTCTTTAAGAACTCGGTTTGTCTACAATAATACAGTTAAAAGGTTAACACACACTTCAGTATAGAAAACTTATGACACTCAAATCTGGATCGACATAAATCACACTGACCAAAAGAAAATTTCTTTTAGATTTATTCTGGGTAATTCTTGGTATAATACGGAATAATGTTGCTTGAAAGGTGCCGACGTGGTTAACAAAGATTATTTTTATTAATTTGGATTGTCGAAAAATAGCACCAAAGCCAAAACAGCAACCTCGTGATAAAGTTAAGCAAATATAATTTAAGATTGGGGCAAAGTGTTGATTATGCCAATTTCGGCGTAGGACCTTTTGAAAAAGGCAATTCCTTAGCGCCATAACTCAAAAGTCTTGAGTTCAAGTGCTAGGTAGCAGGATAGGAACCATCCGTAAAAGGTATGCGAATTTGAAGGCCCGGGAACCGTCAATTGTAAAACAATTCTTAAGACAAGGCCAACGTTGCAATTGAACAACCTAAAACCTCTTTATAGTCTCTTATTCTAATGAATAATGTAAAAAGGCAAATGATATATAATACGAAACTTTATAATTAGATATTTCAAAGTGTATTACCGAGATTACGATTGTTCTTAAGTTATAATAAAAACATATATGAACTACTATTTTCAGTGGCAACCAACATGGATTGTGGTAAAAACAAGATGTTTGAAATAACTAAACATTTGAGGCGGGAATAAACACTTTTAAAATAGAGCTGAACACGTGGTTTCATTTTCATGAAGTCTGACGACAAAGTCGATGCCAGTCTTCCGGCGACATTTAAACAGCTTTTTTGGCCCTTTTACCCGTCTTGTTAACCGTGTACTCTTCAGGAATCGATACAGACCCGGTGGTGGAAGATTCACCCTGGGCTTTCATCTTCTTAAAACTGTCAAAGTAATTAAATAAGCTAACTATAAGATTGGGATAAGGATGTCAGAGGACTAACAATTTTCCTCTGGCTCGACCAGCAGGAGTTAACACTGTATCTTCCGTTTTGATGACAGAGGATGAAACCTTTTCTGCTTCTCGGCCGGAAGTCAGATTAATTCCGCTGACCTGCAAGACAATACCAAACAAAAACTTTTGTCACAAAACAATCATCATAAAAAATCATTTATGCAATCACTAACATCAACGATAAATTGATTTCTCTCAGCATCATAATCTACTATATAGCCGGTAAGAACAGCCTCACGCGAAACCTGAAACAAAGTTTGCATAGGCAGCAAATTACGCACAGGCCTAACGTAATACGAGACCTTGAAGACTATCATCTGCTTGGACTGTGAAAAACAAGTTCAGGACGATTCTACATAACACTGCAAATTTTACTTACTGCATTGTCGTAATCCGAGTGCTCAACTATGGCAACAACGGTGGGCTTGTCGTACGCCTCCTCTTGGATAGTGTATCTTTCTACAATAAGACCCAACCCGGAGACTGCGGTATTATCGGCTAAAGATCCTATCAAATCTTTGGAAGTAGTAGTTAAAACTGCATGGTCTACCTCATAATATAAGGTTGGAATCGACTCTTCAGCATTTGGGGCTATCATACGCGATTTCAATATGTATACTCCATCAGCTTTTAACAAAGTTGAATCATTTCCGTATGAAGAGACTTTGACTTGGTACTCATAAGGATTAGTACCAAGCAGGCCTTTACATACAATAGAACTGTAAGCATCACGAAGAGAATAGCTTGCTGTTGAGTCGGTGGGCAACTGTATAGAAGAGAGAATATGAACACTATGACTAATAGGACGTTATAAATATTGAATAATCAAACGCACGACTTCATAGACGTCCAATGGCCCAGAGACGTTTAAGGTACGGGCTTTAATCTTGGTATTAGTTGATAAACTGTTGGTAGCCATACTCAGATAGAATTGATATATAGCGAATTGTTGAACTGCAAAGGTGTAGATTAATTCGGTAACAGTATTCTTCCAGATCAAAACCAGTTCGATATCAATCCAGAAATATTCGGTTTCAATAATTGGGTCGATTTAAATTGATCAGAACAGTGTAGCAAAATTCCAAGTATTGAAATGTAATGAGGGCTGTTATTGAGGTGACGAGGCCCGAACAAATTCAAATTTAAAAGGGTGAGTTATTTTGAAGAGATAACGACTTTAAGGGGAAGTTCTTTTCACTTCTCTAGACTATTTATACGCAGATTCATTAGAAATAAAAAATAAATGTCCCAAAAATGGACATGCTCGACAATATATCGCTTAATCAGAAGTACCATTTTTGGGTAACAAGTAGTGAAAAGGACTCAAAGCGAACAGTATAAGAAAAACAATACAATCTATGGACAAACTTGCGAATCCAGAGTAGGCAATAGAAAGCACGGCTTTTCGCATACAACCTCGCAATTGTAACAAAGGTTAACTCCAATGGAACGGGAGACAAAAAATGAAACCATACGGGAATGGCATGAGTGTTCTCCGCAAATCGATGTGAATAGTTCAAATAATGACACAAAGATGGCATGACGATAGAAAATGAAATATTTGCCTAAATGAAGTCGAAGACCTTTGACCTGGATAAGTAAAAGGCTACGGAAGTATAACAATTATATATAAATTTTCGATTTGAATTCTACCTTAAAAGGCTTCAGAATAAGTGCCTTGAATCAGGCTAGAATCTCAAATAGTTTCACTCGAAAATCGCAATTGGAAAAGACATCAATTGGAGAGGCTTTTCAATTATAACCTTGCAATTGGAATAGTCGTCAATTGCAAAGGAAACGGCGATGAAGCCATTGAGCTATACACAAATATTGAAGTAAAATAGTTCAATTGACAAGAGAAAGATGATAGCTAGATTAAGAAATGAAAGATCAGTCTAAATAAAGTCGAAGAGTAATCCGACCTAATAAGGAAAAATATACGGAAAATGAGACAAAGAATAGAATAATTATAAACTAATACGACGAAGAATAGAATAATTACATATAGCAATTGACCTAATGTTAAATAGCTACCCGGTTTAGATAACTACCCGGGATCGGACTGTCAAAGTAACAAAGTAGAAGAAGATGCGAGTAGCTTACATCTTTTTGGTTTTAAGATATACCCAGTTGAACCACTGTAAAAATCAACTTGTTCAACTTTCTTTTTTGAAACCAGGTTTACTTTGAGAACTGCTAGAGACTATCAAGAGCACTTTTCCATCTTGCAGAATTTATCTACAGTTGCCTCTGAAACAACCCATATACCCAATAACCCATGCTCTACTTAAACCATGGGTTTTTAGGTCCATATTTTCTATGGGCAGGAAAATGGGTCAAAAACCCATGACTCTACCATTTCCCTTGACCCATTTCTTTTTTTGAGAACCAGAGATAAAGAACCTATAGTTGCACCCAAAAAAATTAAAATACCTACCATAAAACATGCTTCCTAATGACCTATCTACTTTTTCTGTCTCAGATATTGCAGGAGAATATCCCAGATTGAAGACTGAGAATGATCAGTGCATGTCCTGCTATGCCAGCTGATGAGTAAAGGGAATGCTCTCTCTGAAGCTGAGGAGAAATTCATTGATGGTGCAGGAAATGTGATAGATGAGTTATTTGTTGTCAAAAAGATCAAAAGTACTGGTAGTGTGTCAGAGGCTGCAAAGGAATTCAACTGCAAGCAGCTCAAGACATTGGAGCTGCTGATATTGAATTACAAAACAAATTCATTGTTGACCAAAGTGCAACTAAAGCACACAAGCTCCCTCATTTGGATACATATGCAATGAAAGCGCTCAGCAACTTTGCCTCAACCTTCTGAAAAACAATTGGCAATAAGCCATGAATCTGCTTGTATAATTTATTGCAGGAAATCTTGCTAGACCATCTTAGCCCATAATCTAATGCTCTAGTGTTAAGATACTATCTTGTTAAAGATACTACATTCTGAAGATGTCAAAGATCATTTTCCATTTTAGGTATTTAGTAGATTAGGTGGAGGTTGAGAAGTTGATCTAGTAGAAGAAGTTGATCTAGTAGAAGACATGCATATGTTGTACAAGGGGGTTAACTGGAAAAACAGAATCAAGGGGTAATGGAGGAATCTTTTGGGTTATCTATTTTCTTTCTGTTTTTTGTTCTCTCTCTTTTCTGATTCTTTTCTCGTCAAAAAGAATCAGTAAGTCACTTCTCTTTTGCTCAACACGGGTTATCTCATTACTAATATCACTACTCTCTCAACTCAGATCAAATTTGTTTTTCAAATCTTTCTTTACTAAATATCCTCTTACGCGTGCTCATCTTGATTTATTTCGAGCTTGCAGATAGATTGTGTTACATCAAGTTTTTATCTTCACTACACTCTTTCTTTGTTGATTTCTCTTCTTTCTTTATTACTTTTTGTGAAGTTCTTTAGGTTAGTTGTCTTATCCTGTTGTAGACTAGATGTCCGCTGTAGTCTAACACAGAAACCTGTGCCCTCAGGTAAGTTGTTGAAAAGAATCAATCAAATTTGTTTTTCAATCTTTCTTTACTAAATATCCTCTTACGCGTGCTCATCTCGATTTCTTTCAAGCTCGCAGTTCTTTAGGTTAGTTGTCTTATCCTGTCGTAGACTAGCTGTCCACTGTAGTCTAACACAGAAACCTGTGCCCTCAGATTTCTATATTTCACTACACGCATTTTAGTCAGCATAACAGTCTTACTGTGGTTTGTCAACAACTCAAGACAATTTCTCTTTGAGAATTTCCATCTAGTCTTCTCTCTTTTCATTTCCTTGGAAGCAATTTTTGCAAAAATGCATCTTTCTTTGCAGCTTGTATCCTAATGTCTACATGATTGTCTAAGGGTCACATGGCACGTTATCTGCTGTTTACCTACAATAGTTGATCAGTTGCTTACAGAGGACAAGAGTCACATGTGAGGACCACCTCAATTACTGTACACAATATGTGTTATGCGCTGTGCACTATGCAGATATTTGGGTTGAATCAAAGCTCTAAAGGCAACCTGTACAACAGGTTTTTTCTATTTTGAGTTGACACGGTAAACCCACACACAGTACACCTGGGAATTTGATCTGACTTTCCCTATCAACTCCTTTGATTCCAACACCACCGCAACTACATAAACTCAATCATTGCCTCTCTTCAATTGCAGCACGACTGCAACTAAGCTCAATTGTTACTACACCAGCAAGGGTGTTGGAGACCTGACTGGATTTAGGCTCCGTTCCCTTAGGACCTTTTGATGAGTGATACCAAATTTGTAAACATCAAAAGGTCAGGTCAAATTATGATCACAGCATTGCAAATTACCATGACCAACTCGAGCAACACAACACCACTTTGCCTAACAATCAGTTGCTCTTTATTTGTTTCAAGCTTCACCTTTTTCCTTGGTGTTTGATTTGTTATGACTTGAATGTAAAACAATTGAATAATCATTTTCCATTGAAGTAAGTCCCAAGCTGTATTTTTACTACTGTGTCCTTGAATTTCTATTGACATATTTATTGGTCTATCATCAGGTTAGGACATCTTTGGTCAAAACTTAGTGCTTGAACCCCCTGCACTTCTTTGGCATACCAACCCTTTTCTTCTTTCAAGAATGGATTTGGCCATTAGTGTGATTTTAAGGCCTGGTAATTGCTTGAGTTCAACCCCTGGCTTCATCTGAAGTGGTTGATTGTTAGCATGCTTGGATACCTGTTACAATTGTATGGAGGGGTTTTGAGATCTCAACAGATTCTTATATACAGGGAACAATCACGTTTGTGGGTGTTATTTCTCCATGTTCATTGTTCCATTCACTCCGCTTAATCTTTCCCTCATCATTTTTTCTCTTGCTTAGGTTGATTATTTGTGTTCACTCAATCATATTGAGTACTATAGATTTGGATTGAGCTTATTTATTTGACTTTGTCTCCAAAGGTCAATACCAACTTCAATTCTTTGAATTGGCCTGGGCGAAGATCCCATTTTGTGGGTACTTTCAAATATATTTCTTTGGTTCTTCACCACACTTATTGATTCTTTTTCTTGTTCCTCTTGTTCCTCTTGGTTTCACTTATCTTGCTTCACCAAATTATATTGGATCCAACTTCGTGAAGATACCTCCTCAAAATTCATCACCAGCAACTATTCATCCTCTATCTTTTGTTTTAAAATGGAATTGATAACTCTACCCATGTGTGACATGTGTTCAGAAGAGTATCCTTACATGGATGAAATTAAACACCCAACATGCAAAGCCTGCCTATACAACAACAAGCTCAAATCGACTGATAATCCCAGTACTTTACCTCCTCTGAAGTACTGTAACAATGGCTTTGGGATGAATTTGGGTTCAAAAGATGTTACTATGTGTGGGGATGTAGGCAAAAAAGTGAATAACAACATGATATCATGTCTAATCCCCAGAAAACTACACAATCAAATCCTTGCCAACTGTTTCTTGTGGATGATGTTGATCCAGCCCAAATTGCAGCAATCTGGCCTACATTCCAAGCTCCTCAAATTCCACTAAGCCAACGTGAATCTATCAACACTACAACTGCGGCTTCATCCTTACAATACAGACATTAAGTGGCACCCATCCCCCTGTTTGACAGAAGAAACGTCCATTGGAAAATACACTGCAATCTCAAAGTCCCTCAGTAGGATTGGAAGAAGATCAAGCTTATTGCTATGGGGAGGAAGCTTCTAGAAGGATCTGTATGGATTGAATTCAAGAGAAGAATTTTTGCAAGATACTACTATTGACTTCAATTGGACGTCATCACAATCAAATATCTTCATCAGCACCAGCTCTCAAACAAATCATAGTGAAGCTGAAGTACAATGCTCACAATGGTCCTAAGCCACACGGTGTCCCCAATCATATGCATAATGTCAATTTTGAGGATCAAGACTGGGAGATCCACATCATGTGGAGTAAACACTCTGTTAGGAATTTTTCACTAACAAGCCAAAACACGGTGTAGAACTCCAACGCAGTCTAGCGTAGGCTGAGCCGGAGAGGGGAAGAATCACCACTCAAGAGAGCGGATGAAACTATGGGTGCTTTTAA
>JAIFHY010000305.1:0-24470 GCA_022264835.1 Melampsora americana | reverse complement strand
ATCAAAGAAACTTTGACAAACCAGCGCAGCAAGGTGCGTTCTGTGGTAAGTTCTGTAAATTCATGATCTACTAATATTATTGCAAGTGTTGTACTGATTGTTTGATTCCTCATCAAGCTTCTCAAACACATCCTTGGGGTCCCTGAAGGTTACCTTACCCCGGTGCTACAAGCCAAGCCGATGGTACTCTGGTACATGGCGTGCCCTTGTTTCCATCACGGACCACACTGAGTGTCTGTGTGTCAGGTCGCCCAAACGTTGCGCCCCAGGCTATGCAAACTTGGTGGCGAGGAGGTGTTAGAGACGTTAGGGCGAACAGCAGTGAAGTGGATCATATTCATGCTGAGCGGCCCACACAACGTCTGGAGGTAAAATGGAATATACTGACCTGGTGTCGTCTCATTAGCGGTATGTGACGGTTTACAATCACCTTAACCCCACCCAAAACAAAAAAGATGCCAGTGGACCGTCATGGATGAAGCTTTACTTGAGCTGCGCACCAGGCCGACCAGCGAGCAAACTTTGTCAGCACCGATTCTTTACGCTCTTACTTGTGTGTCCAAGCAAGCTGATGCATGTGTTCTTCCCACAGGTACTTTAATGAAGTGGTGCGCTACGATCAAGAAACATTCACTGGAACGCGAACTTGGGACACTATCAGAAGCTTGGGTGACCTGCTAGCGCCCACTGTGGCTCAAGTTCTCAAGCGCGCTCAAGCCACTGAGGCGGGGGTGTCCCGTTCAGGTGGCGGTGAAATCCCCGGGGGGATGGGCTCTGGTAATGAGGACAATGGGGAGGAGACGGAGGAACAAACTTGATCCCAACTGTAATTAGATAACATGTTTATTGATTGTTCATGGCGCTTCTTCTGCCAGCAATGAAGCCATGGTGAAGCTATCATGGTTTTATATGTGCTCGCAGGCATTTGGATGGGAGGACTGTCTCCCAATCGCCTTGAAGTTGAACGTGCCTCAGACAAGCCAGACACCAGATCCAGTTTGCCACATCCGCGCGGCGTCTGGTTCTGGTGTGATCATTGCACGTGGGGCAGCTTGGGCGTCTTGCGCGTCAAGCTCCGCTTGGTGCACTCATCCCACAGACAATGTGTCTGTGTCGGATACGGCCGAGGTAACGTTTGTCGGATGTGACGCGCGCACGTAAACAGGGCGCGACCGGCCTGAGCAAGATTTTCACGCGGAATCATCTGCAAGGGAATCGCGCGTGAAAATCACATACCAACCTTCAGTGGTGTATATATCCAAGCTGAACCTGTAGAAAAATATTGGGACAACAGCTTCATGGATTGTAGCTGTACCACTTTGTATACGCCAAAATGACCAATGGGCAAGTCCCCATCTACACGCCTTGCAGAACATCTGTGTGACATTTCATTGACTCTGCAAAACATTTTATCTTTGAAAAGATGGTTGGGAGAACAGGGAGCCAATCCAAGATTTGTAGTGCTGAGTTCTTAAAAAATCACCCAGTTAACCAGGATTCATGGGTGAAGGCATGCAGTACTTGCTCTTCTCAAGATGTGCTTGATCTTCTGTGTTTCAAATAAATCAAAGCGTAGTGTGTTATTGTTGAAATATATTTTGAGTGCTTATCTCACTTGTCATGTTGGAGACCTATGCAACAAAGTTTCACATCATCAGATGATTTGAATAAAATAATCTGCCATCTTTTTTGAAAAACCTTTATTTGCCTGATCTTGGCACAATGCGGATGCAATGCAAGGGGTTTTTTCATACATCTAATGGAAGCCAAGATCACAGAGAAAATTGAGGGACAATGCAAACATAGACCAGATTGAACTGTACAATGAGTTTGTGGTGTCTCATCAATTATCCCACCCAAATGTACATTTTTTGTCAAAATATTACACAAAACAAGGCAAATGACCTTATTACATTTAGACTCAACAGCCATGTAATTTCAGAAGGAGGTGAAATCTTAAGTCCTATGTACCTCAATTATTGATTTTGGGACTGTATTGAGATCCTCTATTTGGGAGATATATGTATTGTGGTATCCAGCATTTGGGATCATAAATGGCTCCCTCTCTCCATTATGGCACAGGCCAGAATTGTATTGGAGATGTCATTTATTTTGAGTGATATTGACCACATTCTGAATGTTTAGAAAGTGCAATGTGTCTGTACTGGATAATTTCCATTTGTGATGCAATGATATCTGTATCAAGACCTACTTATCAGAACAGTGGATTGATTTGTTTGTATCAAATCAAACTATGACTGAGGATGTATTGTTTGAAGAAATGTGATAGGAATGTAGGATTGAGTGCCATATTGAATGTTGCATTGGACCTTTGGGTCTTCATCTTATTGTGAATCAATTACATAGCTCTGTAGGATCAATGATCTTATGTGAAATCTGGATCTTTTTATATCCTGGGGCAAGGTGAAGAATAGAATTTCAACAATGCTGAATTCAGAGCACCAATCTGTGGTGCATGAAAATGGAAATACCTTACAGCATATTGCACAGACCATGGAAAATGTTAGGGTGGGCTTGCCCGCCAGAGGCTCTAGTAGACTGTATATTTTTGATCTTTGAGTACAGGAGCAGGTGTATACAGGTTTCTGATGTCATATGATGACATCAAAACTTTGGTGGTATGGTGGGCAAATGATGTCCACAGTGATATTATGTTGAAATCATTTTGAAATCCTGTTGAAGTCCTGTTGAAATCCTGTCAAGTTTGGGGTAGTCTTTGGCCTGCCATTGACTAGTAGCTGGGGGCTGTGAAGAGAGGTTAACATGGAACAGGTTTGTTCAAAGGGTGGATGAAGTTTTCATATACCAAATGTTGAATAGAACTTTCTCAAAATCATTTGTATTCTATTCACTCAAATTTGGACAAAATCAAGTCAATGTTTTGTTCAAACTATTGCAGTTGCTCTACTGTATATAAATTGTATGTCAGACCATCAAAACATTTATTAGCATGTCTTCTGAGAGGAATATTGTGCATGATTGTATTGTATTCATCTGGTCACGTGGTTGCTTTTGAAATTCAGCAGTTGTTTTGTGGAGTCTGTACCTCCTGGGTGTGAGGAACAGCGCAGCTTTTTGAAGGTTTTTCCTTTGCAAGCCTGGCTCTGCAAGATTGGATGTGATCCCCTTTGCAGGGCCTTGGCTCTTATATCCTAGGCTTGCTGGAATGGGTTCAAAGGATCTCAATCCCAATGATGGCGACCCTTTTCTTTTCACAATCAACATTTGACCTGTTTCACTTGTATTTACTTGGCAGCTCCCTTGTTTGATGCAGGTTTCTGCAGAGGCTCCTACATTTATGGTGATTTGTTGAGTTGGGATCTGATTGTCAAATCAGATTGATACCTGTGGAATCAACAAATCCAGGTATGACCAGGTGAAATTTTGGTACGTTTTTCATTGGTACACCCTAGGAGCTTGCCAGGGCCATTCCCTATCACTCTTGTGTCATGGTTTCCATCTGTATTTTGAATTATTTTCCTTTTGTTTTCATCTTGCTTACCTCACATCTTTCTATCTTTGAACTGGGTTGCTTTGTGGATGCAGTTTAACCATGATGATTAGACAAACCACACCTGTTCAAGTTTTGTTCCAAGGTACATAAATTCCATCTCTGAATTCAATGATGTTGCCAGTTATTCCTATGAAATTGTGTCTCTATTTGATCTCAGGATTGATCATTCCCCTGTTATAAAAATGGTAAGACTCCATCACATCAATTCCAGAAGTCCCTTGGCTCATCTAGTTCTCTGGTCACTTGCAAGCCATTATTCCATCATTCTATGACCCTGCCACTTAAAACTGATGTATTGGGTTTCCACATCACAACAAATTAATATATTTCAAATGAAGGACTACGTAAATAAAGAATATTGTTCTTTGAAATGTCTGGCATAACCAGACAAGCAGATGTACACACAAGGGGAATCTAACATAACACAAACCTTTGTTAATGATGACAAGTTTGTCCACAGCAGCAAGCCAGGAAAAAATTCAAAACAAAAGACTTGAGATACCTTCTGAGCATGGAAAGGCCTCTCAGAACACACTTAATTTCAAGATTAGACCCAAAAATAACAGAGAACTGTAAACAATTTGAAGTGCTTTGGGACTGAAATTCTGGCAGGCTGAGGATGCCTGGTCTTTGGGGCGGACGTGGTGATTCATTATCACTTCCATTAACAACAGGAAGAAGTGGTGGTATGAATGCATTGGTAGAATTTGTTGCATTTCCTTGTGTACCGGGAATGGTGCCCTGTTCATCAAAGATAATTGGTGAGATGTATCAGTGATATTAATTCAAGTAGCAGAAAAACATGAGAGTTTAGGATCAATTTGATATTCTTCTGACTCACATTGGAATAGATCGAAGGTGGTATTGGAAACCCAAGATTTGATGGCTTGACATCCTTTTGGAATGTATTTTTTTCAAACTTTTTCTCATGCTGGTAGAGTTAAAAGGAAAGTGTATACCAGCAGGGCCTTGTGCTGGAATTGAGGTGGTCCACACCTTGACACCCAGTTGTGCTACTTGATGACCTTCCTGGAATTGTCATTTGTAATTGTGTTTGATTCTTATCAGCTTTCTTCCCCAAAAAAATGTTAGGGTACCATTCAAAACATTATGTACACACCCTGCAAAGTTCAAAAAAATCTCCTATGGTCTGAGGTTTATCTTGATGTGAAGTCCAAGATTTTAACTCTAATTGTGAGGAGACATCCACCCGCTCTTGTGTGATAGATAACTCAATGGCAGCAAAGCTTGATCTCAACTCAGCCATGTTAGTCTGGACTTGACCACAGTAAGGTGACTTTGAAGGGGGCGACAGCACAGGTATTGACATCTGAAGTAGATGTCAGCTTTTACAACAGTAGACATCACTTTGGAAACTTGAGTCTTGGTGGATTGTATGGTTGAAACTGTCTTGGTGTAGCCCTTCTCTTGGCACTTTGTTTGCAGCATTTGGAGATGAGTGTAAAGTGTGGAAAGGGTAACCAGCGAAGTGGCTGTGACTACCATGTAGCCATGACCTACAAAAAGAACATTCATTCAGCTTACAGATCCTTAAAAGTTGACGACATCCGTTCATATATCTTGAGATGAAAGCATGTACTCACTATCACAGGAGCTAATAATTTTAGAACTTTCAAAGGTGGTGGTCCATGGATGTTTTGGACACTTGATTTCGAAGCTGACGCCCAGTTACGCCTCACTCTTCAGCATAGGGCTCGAGACCTGCCAAGGAGGTGAGATCGACGGTAATGTACTCCTTGATCAAAGCCCGCCAATTCAAGCTCAATTTTGATGGCGAGACGCTGGTGTCTTGACCGGAGAAACTGAAAGGTGGGTTTATTCCCCTCTTGAGTTGCTGGTGCGCCTCTACCGGGTGAAATTCAGCTTGAACGACAAAAAGGTGCCACAAGGGTGCCAAGAATAAATAAAGTATGCATAATGAATGATAGATTGGAGTTCACTAGGTGAAATATCCTTGTACTTAGTACGTCAAATTTCACAACAGAAAAAAAATTGGAGCAAAATTGTTCACAGTGATGCAAAGTGCGGGGTGATCACGATTGAAAGAATGTTAAGCGATTTATATCAAATGAGAGTTGAAGTTGCTGTCTGTGACAGTGACTTGAGGAAGCACGAATAATAATAAAAGTAAATCAAAATGAGACGAAGAATTCCAGCCTCAGAGAGAGGAGGAACTTGAAGGTTTTTATCTGCCCAAATCCAGTATAGACTAGACGAGACCCCATAAATGAAGATTGTTCCGAGTCGATGAGAAGTCCCTCATCCGGTCGAACGCGTTATCACTCGCGCATATCGCCGTCAAAACACCCCACTCTCGCACTGACGACGACTTAAACAAACGTTTGGGCTCTGAAGCTCACCCGACCAAACGTCTGGATTTTTCAATGTGAGGCCTGTAGAAAAATATACATATGTCTATCAAAACAAAACTCGACCAAGTCTCCTCGCTGAACCGCACCACTTCGCTCCAGCGAAAGTTTGTGGAGTCGAAGATAAAATTCGACAACCTGTTCTTTTCTCGGACACTGCGGCGCAGGAAGCGGTATCTGATGCAAATTCATAGATACTTCACTCCTCGCCAGGTTGGCAAGACTGTGATCTGAGCCCAACACCTTTGGAGATTATTCCATTTTCTCACGATCCTTGAAGATCTCCTTCAGCCTCGTTGACCAAGTCGCGTCGTCAGTTCTCTCAATGACTCTTGTGATTTGATATCATGACAAATTATCCGAGTCCGAGTACCGTAAGAAGAATTCGTAAAAGAAGACACCTTCGGGTTCTTTGACTATCATTTGTGCAGGGAAAGCTTTGGGTCCTGTTTCAGCTTCCCTGATTCTCGCATACCTTAAGCCACCCACGGAGAAACACGTTTCACTTAGATAGCAAACCTTCCTTTGCGGCTGCATCTCCTCAGTTCCTCGATCAAGTCTTGGGACTCTATCTGATAGGGTGTTTTTAGTACGAAAACATCAATCATGTAATCTCCCCTCAACACTTTCTAGGGCGGTCTAGATTCAAACCCTTAAAAGAAGTAGCTTTCACTCACATATCAGTCTTTGCATTCGACTCTCGAAACCCCTGCAGATAATGGATCAAGATCAGCTTGTGGCAAACTAGTCATCTGGCGTGTTATCGCCCCGATAGGGTGGTGCATCAAACTCTTACTATCGATAATATCACCTGAAAGGGAGACCCAGACATTGAGATATGGATGTGTCGGGACCATATCCTTGGAAGCGCTGTATAAGTTCTCTTTTCGGACAAATCCGTGTTTGATCTTATCATGTTAGAGGTACATGATATGCCATGTGAGTGACAGACCACAAAGACGTCCATAGAGCCCTCTTGACTTTGTCTACCCAATCGATCAGACTTCTCGTTTTCTTTCATTTCCAAAATTCGCTATTCACGCTGTAGATTTATACATTTTTAAGCGTAACCTACCTTTTTAAAACGTATTTTTTATACCTTCAACACCGATCACCTCGAAATGGCCCGATACCAGCTTCATTCATTCTTTATCCTAGGCCTGATAGTTGCCAATGCTGGGATCTCCATGGGGTTTATAATCACGATTGCCAACACTTTGGTAGACAACTCAGAGATCTCGAGAAAGTCTCCGGCTAATGCGAAGACCCCCGACTTTTCTCATTTTGACAAGACTCCTCAGCCCACTACTCCCAAGAGACTTGCCCGACGCACTACAAAAGTACCCATCCTGCTGGACACACAACTGGTCACACCAGCAAAAATTCCGATGGACAGACAGCTGAACGAACCATCCTGCCGCGCTCTTTATCTCATTTACTAGACAAACGTGGAAGAGGCCTTTTCAAACAAGAAGAATCTGTGGGATTCAGCACCCACATTCAACAAACAGAAACACTCTCGGCTCCTAAATTTGTCAAAGTTGCAACCCTAAGCGCAGAACATCACAACGTGGATCTTGTAGATTGTAGCAGAAATAGTCATAAGATACAACCACTATCAACCATCATGACCATTATCCCAAGCTTGAAAAACCTGATGTCGATCCTCCCACTCTGCTCAGTCGAGTTTTGAAAAAGCAAATGATTCATTTCTCCACGCGAAATCGAGTAATATTCAAGTTCAAGATCGAAAGCCTAATCTTCAAGTGTACATCGTTCGAGATGTTTACTAAAGAGCCCTCTAGCCAGAGATTGCGAATTTTTGCGGAACGTAGTATGTAGAAATCACTGTTGGAAAAAATCGAGCGTTCCTAAGACATGTCTGCTGTCAAAGTCCAAGCACTTCTATCGCTACCTACAATTTGATACACGAATCTTCTGGTTTTGGATCAAAAGGCCCACAAGGAGAAGTTCAAAGGGTGTTTATAATTTCTTGTAATTTTTGACAAGCTTGGCAATCAACTATATATTTTAATGCCAACGAACTTTTGAAGCCTTTGTTTTCTGTTGCCTCGTAGTCCTATGTGAAATAACTTAACAGTGTTCTTCAGTTACTCCTTCCTTTCGTTTTCCCAATTAATAATCACACTTAATATCAGCTGGGTAGCCATGAATTCTTAACACTCGTGATACTACACATAGCCGCTTGAGTAACCCTATGTCTTGTGACTTAAAATATAGAGTGTTCACTTCTCTCTGATCCAAGTGTCCTTTCTGCTTACCCCAGACCAAAACTTACTCAAATACACTCTTATTGTAGCCTCAGAGGGAAGCTTCCAAGAAGAGTCCTATGATGAAGCCCTAAGTACTTGAGGCAATAGGAACCCAAGTGATCCATTGTCTACAATCTTTCAACCTGTGTCAATGCCTTGGAATCCTCTTGGGTGCACTTTTCTTTGGAAACTGGTCCAAAGATTCCTAGAATTATGACCTACAAACATGAATGCCAGCAGTGAGAATTTGATATAATTATTTCAGTAAATGTTGGATAAACAGAGATAACTTCAAAACAATCCACATGGCAAATTATTCATACAGTGCAATACAGTCAAACCTGCCCAATCATATTTGGGTGGAAAGCTTTTGTATGCATTAAGACTGGTTATGCATTTCACTTGTCAAGTTTGGCAGTGTAACATGACAAGATCCTAGATTTTTTGTATGCATTATCACGGGTTATGCACCTACACAGGTATGCAATTGCGCAGGTTTGCCTGTTCATATCTTTTGATTGAAGTCTTTTTGTTTAGGGAGACTAGGAGTACTTCCATATCATGTTATTCAAACAAACTCACCTGAGTCTCAAAATTATGCCAGGCTTTATACACAAACAATGACCAAGGTACAAGGACTTACTCCTTGCCCCAACCATTTGGTGTGCTTACTTGAAAAATGGAGTAGGAGAAATATGGAGTCTCCTTTATCTCCAGCTTCCCATTGGTGATGGTTTGGGATAGAATGGTGTGCCTGAAGCACCTGCTTCTTCTGCACATTTCTGCCTGTTCACTTTCTTCTGTGTTTTTGTGGTTCCTTTCTGAGATACTGTGGACTGTACATTGCAAAAACTG
Source organism: Melampsora americana (assembly GCA_022264835.1). Classification (NCBI taxonomy): domain Eukaryota; kingdom Fungi; phylum Basidiomycota; class Pucciniomycetes; order Pucciniales; family Melampsoraceae; genus Melampsora; species Melampsora americana. The sequence goes on along the minus strand of JAIFHY010000305.1, from coordinate 15,417 downwards.
ACTTGAGTAAGTATGTCACAAAAACTCAAATCCAAACTACAATGGCCAAGTGCTTTTGAAAGATGCTTTCCAAGTAATGATTTTGATATAGATGCTGGCTTTTTGACCAATCCTTTTTGATACATGTGTGGTACAAGAGGAAGGGTACAAGACCCTTCTAAAATTACATGCTGTACAAATGCATTCTTGAGCTTTTGCATCATTTGGTTGTTTCTGTGGATCAGTGCTGTTGTCTGATGGGCTGGAGCAACAAGCCAATACTTCTGCAAACACATTCCCTCTCATCAGTCAGGTATACTGCCTCTTGAAATGAGCTGCGCCACCAGGAAATGGATTAGTTTTAGTTTTGCTTTCTACACTACACGAAAAAGGCTTCATTGTGCCACTTGGTGGTGCAACACTACAAAATATATCTTTGTATTGGATTGTAGCATAGCTAGCTCAAGTTTGATCCAAGTGACCTTACAAAAGTTCATCCATTGCAACTAAGGCATCTCTTCATTTCTCTTCTTCTTGCAACAAGAAACCATGTGTAACATCATTTGACTATTGCTTTGGGTAAGGTTTCTTTGATTGCAATCTCCTTTGCTTGTGTTTCCAAAAAGATCATCATCAAAAATATGCCTTGAAAAATGATGAATGGAATCACCTCTGCTAAGATTGATGCAGAACATCTTTCATTTCCACTACTTTGATCTTGATGACATTCTTGAACCCATGACAAGCCTCCTTTGTAGATATTCAGCTCTTTTATCTTCCCCAAAATCCATGTCTTCTTGCTATAGTCAATTCCAAGGATTTCAGCATGACTTGTATGCCCTTCTTAGTAATCAATCCTAAGAACTTGAGGTGCTTTCAAGTGTCTTAAAGCCATCCTGGCAATGTAGGAAAGACTTGGTGGGTTTTATTCAAATTGAGCATATTGAAGATTATCTTTGAAAGATAGAGTTCAAGTCCAAATGAAATATGCTGGCTTGTGATCTGTTTCAAGTCCCCTTTTTTCTCTCTCAATTCTCATCCATTCTATGTCATGGATCTTGATCTCTCCACACTAATATAACTTACACTTTGTTGATTTAAAATTTGCTGCCTTTGTATATTGTATGTAACAATCTGGCAGCACATGAATATTTCCAAGGGGCGCATCAGCAAGTTGTCAGTGTTGAGACAAAAAAGACTAACAAAAGAAAAGAGGAAAGTGGATACAGAGAATGAAGGTGCAGGAGAGAAGCAGGCACTTCAGGCACACCATTAGAAACTTGGCAATAGCAGAGCTCCCAGATTTTTCCCCTACTCAATTTTTAACTAACCACACCAAATTTTTAGGGTAAGGAGTAAGTTCCTTGTGCCTTGGTCATTGTTTGCTATGTATAAGCCTTGGCATGGTTTTGGGACATGTTGAGTTTTTGCTTTGAATATCATCCTGTATGTCAGGTCTTTCAAAATGAATTAAATTTGCATCCTAATCACTATATTAGGGCTGAGTTTCTTTTCCTCAATTTCAGAAATGTATTAAGTCTATTCAGATCCCAAAAGACATTACAAAAGGATGAAAAAATTGATACACCGCAATCCACATGTTCACAAAACTTAACATAGAGCAACAGCCAGTAGATAATGGCTCTGAAATATATGCTGGGAATTCACAAAAGGTATGTCCTCATCTTACTAATATAATAACACAGATCACATGGTCAACAGCCCTTCATCATGCAATTTGTCCCTTTGCCTTTGTTATATAGGATCTAGTTTGTAAAATATCCTGTTTCCTTCTACAAAATTACCTTTCACATAATTTTGTACATCCACAATCTAAATATCTTCTCTTCAAGTTAATTTTACTACAGCTGTTTCAAAGATTGATGATATAAATCTTCATCAGTGTGTTGCACCCAGATTTAATCTAAAAGTCCAAAGGTAGTTCAATCTGGCCCAACTTGACAGGCCTCCATTGTTGATTTGAAAAGCTGGTCTGTATATCCAATACCAAGAGCAAAACATGATAAAGCATTTCACATTTAATTGTTGGAATGGTGGATCAATAAAACATTTTTGAAACAAAACCCATAACTTTTGAAATACAAGAAAAAACCTGTGATTATAGCTTGATTGGAAAGTTGTCCAGATACCATAGAGCTTTACTTGAGACTGTAAATTTTTGGCTGGTCTCTCAAGATTTCAAGTGGTTATATGTGAAATTGGTCAGCTTTCATACTTTCTTTGCCCTAGGAGCTAGTGTGGAATTTCTTTCCTCTATTTTTCTGTCTGCTTTGAAAGTCACATTATTGAACAAGACAGAATTTTTTATAAGACTCTCACATCATAGTGATTACAAAGATTATGTGATGATACATCTTACTAAATTTATACGTACCCAACTTGTAATGCTGCTTTAGCACCTTTTTCTCTTAATTTCTCATAATAAACTAGCTCACTTTTACATAATTTTGCCTATTTTTTTGTTTCATTATTATCTTATGAGCTGAATGTCTTGTGCAGTTGTGTGGATTCTTTTGTTTTCCATCTGACTGTATCCCTTACACAAATTTTACTATAAGATTCTTGTGTAGTGATCCTGTTCACTTATACAAGTTTTTTTCGTTTGGCTCCAGTCCCCAACAGCTAGAGCTCTACTCTCAACCACAGATGTAGAAAGAGTCGAGCTTTTAATGAACTACATAATAATTGAAGGTTTTGGATCCTGAAAGTTGCGGGTTACTCTCTTGTATGTCTGCAAAGTGTCTGAAACAGAGTCGAGTTATTGATTCGGGTCACATCATCGGATACATCTGAACACATACTCGACAAGTACACGCCCCGACTCTCCCCCAAATTACCCGTACCGTGACTTATGACTCATGAGAAGCGATCATTTTTGGTTCTGAAACAATCAAATCCAACGTCTTGTCCCAGAAAAACCCTCCAAGAAAACCGCAAAACTGAAAACCTCGAATTTTAAATGATGTCAAAGAAACCAAAACCATCAATATCCTTTCCTGCGAACCTTTCAGAAGAAGAAGATTTCTTAAATGATTCAATTTCAATGAATTTAAATGAAGATGATAGTTTTTAGGAAACCAAACTATAATTCCTCCTAGTACTTCTAAAAAACCATCATCCACAAATAGGTTAGATTTTTTTCTCTCTGAAATTTTGAGATTGCCTTATCAACGAGAATTTTACTAATAATGATTCATTTGATATCTTACAAGTTTTTTAGTGATACTAATCCAACTTCAACCCAATTAGAATCCAATTCAAAACAAAAAGAAGAAAATAAATCAAAATTAAATAATAAATGGAAAGAAGAAGTGAAAAGAAATCAAGAATTAGAAGAAGAAAGAGATTTTTTAAAACATATCAATGATATTTTAGAAATTGCTGCAAATGATTTAGATGAAATACCTGAAAAGATTCAAGTAAATTAATAAATCTTTCCAAATTAAAGATCGTCTAAAGTTTAGATGCTATTCTTTCTTTTTTTGATGCGGATATAGAGAATTCAACAAGCAAGTGAAACTTCACATAACCTCTTAGACCTTTATTCAAAGATCTTATCAAAAACAGAAGAAACTCGTGAAAACGTTATTACATCCACATTGGAAAGGATTAACAGAGGTAATCATTCCAAAACTTAAATATCTTAATCTGACCCCCAATTGAATCTCCCTCGATCTTTTTCTGAATAAATAGGAAACAAAACGAAGATCAGATTTGGAATTAGAAGAAAAAAGATTAAAGCGTGAAAGAGAGATCGAAATCGAACGTCAACGTTTAGCAGAGATTCAAAAGCGTCAAGAAGAAGAAGAAGCCGAAAAAGCAAGACTGCGATCAAGTCAAAATCAAACTCAAGTACCTAGATATAATTCACGGGGGTACAAATCGTGGTCGGGTTTCTAGAACTGCTAGCGGAACTGTCAGAGGAACTAGTAGAATCGGAAGAATCAAAGATAACAATGAAATCTACTATGGCGCTCTTTGTTGTAAGACCGGAACTGGTTTATATTTTGATGATATTTGAACAGTTTTGAACTTTGTGTTGTTGTTTTGGTAGTGGTATGACCACAAGTCTTTTAAATGAATCCATGTATGTATTACTTTATTTATCATTCCATCATATATTTAAAAGTCTTCGTTGGAATGTTTCATACTTGGGCGAGTTGTTCAATACTATGAATCTCACGAGTCGTCTTGAACTCGAAATGAGTATGTATAAATCCCCATATGCTGCGCCAAAATCAGAAATCAAATTGAAAGACATCTTCCCAGAAAGCGTGTATATATTCAATACCGCTTCTCCCAAATTGATCAAAACCCAATTCCACAAACACGAACAGAAATAAAAACCAAGCCACTTAGAGACTATACCACGATTACATATACAAGAATCAAAAAAAAATCCAGGCATCATGACATGAGCAAAAACACACTATATATACATGCATCAGAGTTGACTTTCATGGTTTTTATGTTTCTTTTATACAAAACAAACTTATGACATCCAAAAACTTCCCAAATACAATAACAAATGAGACTCGATATTCTTTCACATAAAAACCTTCGAACCCCGATTTTTGTTGTTGTCAAAGAAACTTACCATTCTCGTTTCCAAGAATGACCAGTTCCAGTCGAATTAGAAGAGCTCAATCCATATGAATTAGAAGAGAAAGAACTCGAAGTTGCCGAAGGAATAGAAGAAGGTGATAAACTAGTGGTAAGATCAAATATAGTATCTAAACCTTCAGGATGTCTAGGTACATATTGATGACCATCGCGAGAGCTAGAAGATTGAGAAACAGAAAGTTGATTTGATGAAGGAAGGTTTTCAAAAGGTTGATTACTGAATAATGGGAAACCAGATCCAACAGGTGCAGAAAAAAGGAGGTGATCCAGACAAAAATGGTTCGGAAGGAGCACCAAAGAATGAAAGGTATGTAGGAGTTGCAGAAGAAGGCCAAGGTCCGACGTATGGATTCCACGCAGTTGTAGAGGGATTATCAGCACGAGTCACCACTTGTGGAGTGAAGGTACGAGCTGAGATCGCAAGATTTTGAGTGGGAAGTAAATCTTCAAAAGCAGTTGCGCAATGTCCAGAAAGAGAGTGGTTGGGACGTTCATCCTTGCTTGATGATCTCGTGTTGGCTGCAGTCGTATCAGATTGTGCATTTCTCATAGAACCATCGTTCTCAGGATACGCTACAGGATGACTAAGACCACCCATCATAGAGTCATTAGATCTACTCGTATGGGGCGTCTCGAGGTTGACCCATTCTTCCTCAACACCTTGTGATTATACGTTCTACCATCCTCACGTTTTTCAATCCCTGAGCATCGGTCTTGAGCCACTCCCCAATTTATAATACCACATCAAATCCTCCACCCCCAATCTGTCCAAGAATACCTTCACTCCATTTTACCTGATTCGTTGGTGGTGGTCCACCGATAAAAGTCGAAAGAAAGTCATCAATCGAAATCGGTTCACATTCACGAGGTTCATGTTCCGAAACCAGTGTGTCCTCCTACGTCAGAACCCCATCCTTGTCCCTCTTTGCCGACAAATTGGTCAGATGGTCCCATCCTCTGATCTAATTCTCCAGTATCATCTCTCGCCCTACATTCACCACTAGGATTTAGATCTGAATGAGCTTGATGGTTATAGGGATGAATCGGTGCTTCGTTTGTGCTTTGATCAGACATGTAGTTTTGTATATGCATGTGACGTGTTTGTTGATCTCTAGATATCTGCATGTCCTCCCTGCCAGCTATTGTATCGACCTTTCTCGAGTCTCTGGTCTCCTTCACCCAACCCGTTGGTGATATTGGTGATATTGGTGACTGGGGTCGATCAGCTTGTTTAGGGGATCCTGACACTCCATTCCGAGACGTCTGCGCATAGTGAAAGTGCAGAATGTCAGCTTCTATCCTGGAAATTATCGAAAGTTTTGCACAACAATAGAAGCGATAAAAAAAGTCTTTGCATATAAATTTCCTTTCAATTCACTTGGAAGAATAAATTGGAAAAATCAAATGATATGCCGATGAATTGAGCAGGAGTATGGCAAGGTAGAAAACTGTGGGCTGTTTTCTCCATACTGAGCAATGATATAGCGCCTCTGAAGGTAGGAACGAGTCGACGTATTTTGAAAAATCGGCACTCAAGAGCATGGCTGCTACATGTTGGACGATCTTGAACATGACGTGCAGGAGAGGAAGATCAAGAAGAAAAAATTGTAACACACATGATCATCAGAATGGCGAATGTCATTGGTGTACAGTCTTGAAAAGTCGCGGGTTGAGCCCTATGGTTGAAAAAAGAAAGTTATGAATGGTTAGATGACATATCGCAGTGAACAAGAACGCGCTTTTAAAAACAGTCCAGCGTTGGAGGATACTAGCCTGATTTGAAGATGTTGGTTGGTACATTGATTGACGTCGAGAATCCTTAAATTCCACAAAGTTCGTCAGCAGATAATTCTTGATGAATAGAGTACAGGAAGCATCAAAATAAGGAGAATAGAGAAAAGAGAATTCCTCAAAACGAAGTGACTCAACTTCTTCTGCTAATTTCTCTTCCTCTTCCACTCGTCTTAAGACTGCCTCAATAGCTGATCTACCAATATTAGTCACTTGTGATAAAGAGCCTTGAGATTTGATGAATTCTGTGAATGTTTCAAGTTCTTTGAATAATCTTTTCCTCTCTAAACGATACAGCTTTCTACAAATTTTGAATTCGTGGCTTTCAGCTTTTGCCCCTTTCACCATTCAATCGTGAGTAGATCATTCAAAAAACACTCACTTGCCATTAGAGCACAAAGCGTGAGGCCCCCGACTATTGGATGAAACCTAGGGTATCCACTATTGATCATCCTTTGTCAGATCAAATAAGAAACCAAAGAACGGCTGACTAATCTGAATCAAATCATATACCTGTGACCTAAAAGTCTAGTTGTGTTCGAAAGATGAATTGCTTCCAGTTTCAATAGTTTGATGGCTCTCTCAATGCATATCTGTCGATGGTGCGGCTGCGGCTCAGAGTAGAAAGATAAGATCAACATGAGGAAAACTAGGAAGAAAGCTAAATGATACAATTTGAATCAAACATGAGATACTTACAGCTGATTTTTTGACCCATTCGGGTGCTTCACTTGACGGTACAGCTAGTTTACTATGAAACCGAACTCTCACTGCGCATAATTGAACATTCGTGATAATCTGCTGACTAAAAGCAGCTTGCGCTTGAGGATTTCCTGCATATCTGAAAGTGGATTGCCCCTGAGAATTCCTACATCTTTGAACGTTCGTGATATTTCAGAAAGTGACACCATAGACATAAGCCTATCATTTCAATATTCCCCCAGCTAGGAGAGATAAGACCAAAAAAACAATAACCTTCGACATCAATTACACACCAGCGGGGTAGATCCAAGTCAAGTCGATCTAGCTCCATTTCAAAATCATGAGCTTGATCTTCACATATCCAGCCTGACCCGATCCACATAGTAGCAAGTTTTCGTAACTGTCGCATCAAAAGTGATCTGAAACCTAGTGCATCGATTGCCCAGGTATTTCATCTCTACCTTCAAGTGAACGTGGGATTTGGACATCGTGCCCATCCAGTGAGATAGGTGAATAGGTTTTTCCACAGATTGCTTTAAACAGCCAGTCGGTATTGATCAAATTATCTGACAGAAAATTACGGTTTAGTCTTCTATTATCAAGATTCCTTGCATATATTCCTATGAGTGGAAAAGTTCTAATGACTCACAGAAAAACTCGGCGATGATCTTCTGCCACCCTGGGGGATATTTCTGGGTCTACCCTGACTGGATCTCGGTGCTATGTATGGAAGATAGATATGTAATGACCAAAATGATGATTGAGATGCAGTTAGTCATTTGGAACCACATGCACAAAGTTGGACTGAAAAGCAAACCAATTGTAGTTCATCGCATGCACGATAAAGCGCGTGCGAGTTCAAGTGTATAGCCGGATGAATCTCTTCATCTTTTCCATAGAGTACGAATCTAATATCATCACCGAAGTTCTGTCGATCAGTTTTGAAAGTGACGGGGACAAAAATTCAAAGACCACTCACATCCAAACTACCAAGCAAGCACATCTTAGAGCGGTCAAATCGACGGGTCTTTCCAGACTTCTAAATCGGATCGCTAAGCCCTGTAAGGCTCCATTGAGCCAAGCTTTACGAAGCGCTTGATGTTCATCTGATTCAAACCTCTTATCTGAATTCGAGCCTAAGTAAAATATAGCTAATGTCCCACTCAACCAACCATCTCCATCAATTCAGAGACAGGCATTGGCGATTCGCTTTCGTTTGTTGGTACGCTCAGGATGCGAAGAGTGCGACGATGATACACTATACATATATGAGTCGTAAAATAATTTGAGTTCGAATCTAGCTTGTTCTCCATCTACGAGGTGATGAACTAAATTTACGAAACCGAGATAACTTTCGAGAAGGGTCAATGCGTAATCAAGACTTCGTGGAAAGAGACCGAGAAGATCCTCTGGGTTCTTGACGGTGATCTCTTCAGCAGTAGGTAATATAGTAGTAGGTGGACGATGAACTTTGGGAGAAGGGCGAGTTGAAAACCCCGTGTTGTTTTCCGAATTGACTGAATTTGGGATTTGATGATTGCCGCGTACGAATGAGATATCACCCGGCTGGGTGGATGTATTGGTGGGAGTGATGCATCCACTCAAGCTGTTCAGAGGACCTAACCAACCGGATTCTACCATACAAGCTGTGATCTTCACCTTCCGCGCCAAGCTCAAGTTGGAATGAGATGCAAAGAGATGAAGTACGTCTTCTTCCACTTCTAAATCTTGTGCATCACGTTCCTCAGATGTATGGGTAGTGATCGGTTAAAGGCAGAGGCGGAGGCGAGGGTGGAGAGGTGGTTGCTTTGGGATGTGACTTGGTAGCTTTATCAATGACCAATTGAGCCACCCATCGGCCAACGTATCTGGAGTAGGTGAATCGGAATTTTTCGATGAATCCGCAACTTGAGTTTGATTGGATTGGATATGTCCACTACCTTCAATATTGAGTCTTGGGAGGTCGAGATTTCGTCCAGAAATTGACTTGGATCGAAGTAATTGTTCGATAAGCGCCTCTTGGTCAGCGATCCGCTTTTGAGCTTCTGAAATACGCGCTCGGAGCGATTTCAATTCGCTATTTCTGCTGGACACTCCGACCGTACCAGGTTGCCTACTTCAAGTTCAAGCGTACGTGAGATTAATCATTTGTATAGGTATGCATATGATTTGAAGAAGCCAATGCGGTTGCGATGAAAATGTTCAATGGAGTATCTACAAGCCAAACCCTTTGTTGAAGAAAAGAGGAAAAAAGATAGTATGAAACACTGACGATCGGTTAGTGGCCGGTTTACGTTCTCTTGGAATCGCCAATTTATCATAAACGCACAAATCAGTTGTGCTATGGAGTATACATGTGCTACATGGTTTGCTCAAAATCACACTGTGAAAGATGATGTTCATGATTGTTTGGGTGATCGAGATGACGTGTGGATATCATGATGGTATGTACATTGATGGAGGCGTATAGAATCAAAGAGTCAAGTCAGAAGTAAGCGTGGAAAGTTGTTTCCAGAGAAAGAGAAAAGATTATGACTACAGTTATCAGAAAGGGGAATAAGAGAAATCGACGAGAGCGAAAGGATGAACAACCTTTGATTTTCGGCGCTTACATGCTCGACAAGCAGGTGGGCGTTTGTGGTGGTCTAGGTAATTTTCCACTAGTCGTATTATGATTAAATGTGGGCATTAGATCAGTACATTGATGTAAAGATTGAAGTGTATGAAGAGTTTGAGGGTTAGATTGAGCTGGGGATGAAAGTGTGGAAGATGAGTTTTCCTAATGAGATGTGCATTAGATGATTGTTGTTATGATTGGTGGGGGAAGACGAGGTAGGAGAGATGAGGGCTGTCGGCGTCCAAATTGGTGGGTAGTAGCTGTCAATGAAGTTGTTGCAGGTGATAAAGAAGATAAAGGTTAGAATTGAGTTTGAATAATTATTCCTATTGAGATCAAACTTTCCTTTGTTTGAACTTTAACATCTTTACTCTTGTTAGATTTGAATTCGAAGCTATAGAAATATTCAACTTTTATTTAAGATTATATAATTTATTTAGGGTCTCTTTCTTTGATGATTGATATAGCTTTGCGTCATTGATGATTGGTCCAAAGCGTTCTCCGCCTTGTTGAATCCAAGGCAATCGAAATTTTAGAGTAAGTCAGTAAAAGGCGGATGAGCGGAGAGTAAGGTTTACCGGATTTTTAACGGTATTTAATCTGATGTATTTGTAGTTGAAAAGGCAACAATGATTGGTAAAGTTTGGAGACGGAGATGAAACAAAGTGTAACTCGAAAGAAAGGGAAGTTGAAATTGAGGTAATTATGATATCGGAGGGCGGAATGTAGGTAGTTATGTGAAAGGCAAAGTGGAATTTAAAAAAAAAGAATCTGGTGTGAGGTTATTGATCGATCGATCAAAATGTTGATGAAGTTGATTTCACTGTGATGAGTGGTGTGATAGGATGAGATGAGTGAATATCGTCTGCCTTTATTGGATAACACACAAAAACTAAAATAACATCACTAACAGGCAAAAGACGATCAGTTATAAATGTGAGTGGGCTCAGACAACGTACTGAAAGTTTGTTCACCAGACTTCATCTCATCAGAAGCGTACCTCCCTCACTTTATCTGACAGAGCTACAGTTCCTTTTTTTTAACTGTCATGAATGACTCAAGATGATTCGACGAACGCTTTCATGTACGGTACATAGTACGATAGAGATCAGATCTGCACTTGAGGTAAAAGAAGTTTTTCGAAGGTTTAATCCAAATCTGAAGTTTAACCCCAACTGACACCCTCTAATTTTCACTTCTCTTGTTGCAAGCTTTTCAGCTCGACAAAGTCACAGCAAAGACTACGACGATAGGACTTCGAAAATCGGAGGAAACTTGATAGCATTGTTTTAACTAGAGTACTAAAAAATCTCAAACAACCGATAAAGTAAATTACTTTATTGATCCCGAGGATAGTATTGTCGAATAATCTGGCAGTGGAAAATGTATTGTGACTTGTGTAGATTCTTCTCACTCCTGGGACGGTCCCAAGGAAGTGTTCAAAAGATGCGCCCAGAGGGGCAAAGTGAATTTGAGATCTATATCGAAAATTGGAGGTTATTTTGACTCTTCTTTTGTAAAGTGGAATAAGTGATCGGATCGTCATGAGGACGTCTCCCACTCACAATGTGAGCAAGGCCGGCCCTTCTACGACCAATAGAATTCATTTTTGAAGCTTTTCGAATTTCAACACCTCAGGCGCGATGTTCCACCACGTCCACGGCTTTGGGCGTAATATAAGCAGCCTTGTTAGATATTACTGAAGGGTCCAACTCCGTTACCGGCAATTGCGACCAAACATGTGTTAACGTCCTCCAGTGGCTGCATTTCATCAAAGGGCGGCGCAGATCGAGTGATTCTGTAGGTTAATTGATGATTCATTTGGCTCAAGAAAAATCTAGTCAGATGGTTTTTGATCGTGACTTGTGATGAATAGGATTTGATGGAGACAAACTTTTTGAAGAGGCATTGCAAGAGACTAGTGTACCCCAATATTGATCGGCCAAGTTTTTTTGTCTATTCTTAAGATATGTAAGCTTTCGGGTTTGGACTTGGAGGTCAAGCTCTGGTAGTTGCAGAAGTAAGTTGACACCTATTACGTACCATGGCCGAGAGGGTCGATCACTTTTTTGAAATCTGATCGCATCTAAACACGTGTCCGAGGTTGTCTACGCGTGCGGCATGGAGTTATGTGGAAGTCCTGATCACATTTCCGACATCACCCTATCACGTACACGGTATAAGGCAAAGAGCTGTAGAGCTATTGAAAATGAGGGTGGTCAACTCATCGATGAGAAGACAGGCCTGCAACGCGTTGCAATGTAAGTTCGGAAGTATCTACGTAGGTGCATAGAGGACCAAACTCCAAAATTGGAAGAAGATATCATCCTGATGATATGAGGATACTAGCTCGAGCACGGCGCTTTTGAGTCAGAGCTCGAGGTGGATTTGAAGGACTCTTGTGAGGAACGTTACAGTACAAAAGTATCACAAGATAGTGACGCGACCGAAAGAAAGAAACCTTGCTCGTTGAAGAAATGAAGGAAGGTGAAGCGAAAGAAGCAGAAACAGCAACTACGTCATCAGCTCACAGCAAATCAGCCAAGAATCACCGAAGTATGTACTTTTCATGGCATCATTGATCACCTGAAGATGGCGTATTTGTAGTGCTTACCCAGAGAATTCAGATTGGGCAAGAATTGGACTGAGCTTTGGGTGGAAGCGCGAAAAGAGAAATCAAACGATTATATCCTGAAATGAGGTATTGGACCTCATCATCATCTCATCGCGATTTCTTTTTGATTGAGGAATTGAGAGTTTGATACTGAGAATTGAAGATAGCATCACAGTCTTTATGCTCAAAATATAGGAAAAGTAAAAACTTAACAAGCTCCTCGGAGGGGCGAGGCGTCGAGATTCGCTAAGGATGGAATTTGTTAAGTTTTGATCCTAAGATTGACCCTCGCCAAAAGTTCAAATGACGTCATTTTACTCATACTACGTCATCACCATTCCTCAAGATGATAAGCCAGCTCAAATGTGATTGTCGATGGCTCTTGACCATTATCATTTCTCTTGACCATTTTATTACTCCTGAATAATCCTGTTGACCACCCTTGACTATCTAAAAATCCAATTGTATTCTCTTCATTACCCTTTTTGAAAAATCATGTCTTCTCAAAAGACGACAGCTTTTCCAACCAAAGCTATCAAAGCTCAGAAACAATCTTGCACGGGTCTTGATTCAGAGCTGGAACCACGACCAAATTATACTCAGCTTGAACATTTCGATACTCCATACTGGTGAACCTAGTTTACATGAATACAAAGGATCTGGTATGATTCCATTTTCTTTATCAAATCCTCAACAAAACACCTAAATATAAATCTTATCTTGGTGTTCATGTTTCTGAATTGTAGGTAAACTTTTAAATAAAAAGGTCTTGATCACAGGTGCCGATTCAGGATTGGTAGATCTGCTGCGATCTTAATGGCTCGTGAAGGAGCAGAAATCTCAATAGTCTATTTACCTCAAGAAGAATCTGATGCTCAAGCTGTCAAAAATCAAATCGAAAAAGAATCAGGAAAACCCGATTCTTGTCTTTTATTACCACTTGATCTTATGAAACGAGAAAATTGTTTCACTGCAGTCAAAGGTAAAACAGCAAAACGAGCATGAACATTTTAATGGGAAAACATTGAGATGTGTTTATCTTTCTTAGAACATGTTGAAAAATTTGGTAGGATCGATGTTCTCATTAATAATTCTGGACGTCAGGATATTTGTGAGAAATTGGACAGATATAGACTTGGGTAAGTGTGTCCATAAAAGTCAGCTATTCTCTGTCATAACGATCTCTTACCCAAGAATTTTGTTTTATTTGCTCACTCTATAAAGATCAAGTGGAGCGTACTTTTCGTTTAAATATCTTTGCGATGGTAAGTTGACTTAATCTCGACCGACACATCTCTCAATCAAACCATGTGCCCAGATGATCTATAAAAGTCTTTCAACGGAATAGTTTGCGATCACCAAAGCGGCCTTACCCCATATGAGACGAGGTGGAAGTATCATTAACTCGACTAGTGTAGCAGCATACAAAGTAAGCTCATATTTTTTTCAGACTACCATTCAAGCTCATTCAAGTCATAAAGTTCTTAACCGCCCTCTTGTTTCATAGGGTAACCCAACATTAGTAGATTACTCTGCTACAAAGGCAGCGATCGCAACTTTCACCAAATCACTTGGTCTGCAACTCGCTCCTAGAGGAATCAGAGTGAATGCAGTGGCACCTGGTATAATTTATACTGCACTTCAAGCCGCTACTGGTGGACAAGATCCAGAGACGGTCAAAGAGATTGGTGTAGATGATGCACCACTTGGTAGACCAGGTCAACCTTCTGAATTAGGTCCTATGTATGTCTTCTTGGCTTCTGCTGAAAGTTCTTACTGTACTGCTGCTGTATTTCATGTTACGGGAGGTGTTGAGGTTTCCAGCTAGAAAAAAATGTTGTGTTGGCGAGATTGGTTCATTATGGAAGTTGAAAATTAGCCAAAAAAGTATTTAATAATGTTTGCAATTTTGTCATCAAAAATGAGAAAATCATGTGTGATACTATGATATCTTGAAATCAATTTTGTCTCGTTGAGTTCCTGAGTACCACATTAGATTACTGTTTCTGAAGATATTCAGAAACCATCACAATTATTGAATTGCTGACTTACGGTCCTTCTTTAGTCCTTGAAAGATGGTAGTTGAGGTTGAAACCTAGGCCATCGAAGTAATTTCGGCATAGCAAGACGAACTTTATTTCAACTCAATCTTACATATAAAAATCATTTTTGAATGAAACCTCTTGTAAGCTTTGGGGGAATTGATTTCGAGCTTTGAGTTTCAGTTATCTTTAAAGATATTGAGGGACAGTGTATAGTTGAGACTTTCTAGGATTTGATTCATTATGAAAAAGTTAATGAAGGAACATTTGCGATACACAAATCTTCAAAACACAAGGAAGCAAGAGCCAAATAAACTCACATCATTTTTGAGATCGTGATGTGACTTGAGACTGAGCGACGAGCCTAGTATCTGGAATATTTGAAACACTAGATTATTTCCGAACAAATATCATACATTTCATGGATGTTTATAAGATTTGATCGATGAAAAGGATACAAAATAAGAATTGATTGAATCACAACGGTACATCTGGCGTGTTTTTTTTCTTTGTTTAACGACAAAACATCTTTCTTCTATCACTTCCACCACGATCTCTTTCAGATAAATGAGAACGATAAGCTTCTCTAAGATCAAATGGAGTGATCGGACCTGATCCACCACGTCTTTTCTGTACTTCTAAAGCTATCATCAAACGAAAGATGTAAAATGTAAATCCATCGAATCTTTTGGGTATATATATGGAAGAGAGTTTTTTAAAAAGTACCTTTTTCTACCATTTCTCCTACAAACACTTTGGCAAAACCTCTTACTACGATTGTGATTCTTTCTGAAACTGATTGTTGTAAAATACTATTTGCTAACTAAAGTATTCAAAATAGAAAAAAAAGAAGATTAGATTTGTGTTTTGAATTTTGATTTTGAAAGGGATTAGGTTTTGATTTTGGAATTTACTTTTCTAACGCTTCCTTTTGCTAATCCTGAGTTTCTGTACTCTGTGTATCTATCCATCTGTTGTGGATCAAAATGATCAAGTAAACTCTATGAATAAATTGATGCAATATCAAA
>JAIFHY010000304.1:0-25010 GCA_022264835.1 Melampsora americana | reverse complement strand
AGCCGCCCACGTCAATCTGCAACGCGCGCAGTTGCAACAGGCGCGTCGACCCAGTCCGTTCAATAGAGTAAGTCATCGAAATTATTACCAATGCATACGATTCAGACGAAGATGACGTTTCAATACAGGCCACGCGCAGCTCCGGCGCAGGTGGCACTAGAGAGAGCCGCGTGCGGCTCAACGACACCAACAGATACCTTTACCCCAACGCGGACGCGTTGAGGTTGTCGGTGAGTGTTAGCGTACGGAGACGTAGCCAATAGCGATTTCCTAGGCTGACCACGTGGGACGAACGATTCCAGCGAGGAACCCTGGCACCCAAAGTTCACGAGCCAGACACAGAAGTGCCGGTGAGTGACGTCATATTGGCACAAATCACGTTCACTTAGCAAAAGCTGACAACAACCACCGAATGCAGCCGGATGACGCGCAAGAAGCCATCCCTGACACGCCAACACCCGCTTCCAAGGTACATACAGGCCCCTGACGCGACAAGCGCTAGCCGAATACGACACCTATCCCTGACCAATCGCATATTTGCTTTCAGACAATTACCGAGCGTGGCGCAGGGCCTGGCGGTAGCCAGGCCAAACGTCCTACTGAGGTAAGCCCGCGAAACATATGGTTAATATACATGATGTGATTAGATAAGGCATATAACGACTCACGTATGTGCAGGCCGCGCCGGAGAGCCAGAACGAATACGTTAGCGCTGCGGAGAAGGATCCAAGCGGAAGTGAAGAAGAACGCAGTCAGACTGATGGCCCTAATCGCGAGCAAGTAAGTCTTTGGATCAAGCCATCCTGCAGAGAACATCAACTTACCTTTTATGTAGAGCACGCAGTCTGCAATCGGTCGCCTGGATACACCTAAAGATACCCAAGAAGCGGTGATGAAGCAATTGTCATTCAAGAAAAAAGCGGACGATTCCGTACATGACGTGCGTATATACCCGCGGTTCAGACTACACATGATGCGTTCAATTAGCTGATCACCACCACCACAGGAAAACATTACCGCTACCCAAGCCGTGCGTCAAGTCGAGCTTAAGCAAGCGCGAATGCAGTATATTGAAGGTAAGATATATTTGATACGCTGATTTACCACACTAACTGATGTAATTATGTGCACAGTGAAAGAGCTCTACCAAAAAACGAAAGATGGCGTCGATGCGCTTGAAGCTAGCGCCGCTAGCGGCGCTATCGATAAGGCGCTTCATCTATCCCGCTTGTACCTGGCGGAGCTGGAAGCGACGATGAAGGAAGACGAACAACGCCTGCTTGATGCCCTGTCATCCGCACATCCAGAAGTAGTCGTCGTGCCGACTTCCGTGCACCACATTAACCGGTTCCAAACGTCGATCGTAGCTGATCCAGACAACGGTGCAAAAGCTGGATCCAAACGAAAGGCGCAAGGTAGGAGTGGAGATGGTAAGCCCCCCGACCCAACCCAGACCTGCGTACCTCAGTGCTCACATTATAAATACAGGACCGAGCAAGCGACCGAAGGACGCCGAAGTCCTGAAGTACCTGGACCTGGAAGCAAAAGAATCCAACAAAGACGAGGCAAGTACAACCGGAGGCGGGACTCGCAGCGGCCGTGGTAGGATAAAAAGCCGGGCCATTGTGACGCAATCGGATGACGAATGGGCGTCTCGACCACAAGAGGTTAACTTGAGGGACGTGATTGAAGGCAGGAGTACGGAACGACGAGCAGGTAAAGAGAAGGAAGAAGGGGAAGACAAAGTGAAGGATGGCGAATATTTACCCGAAGATGACAAGTGCATTTTCCATGTGGAGAAACCCGACCTGAGCGGTGAGTTTTCCATTTCAAGGTTATGTAATTCAATTCAGACACAATATATCATCCCATTCCATATCGGCAAAACTCAAACAATCAACATCATCAGTTATCTCAGGCTCCCCTTCTTCAAACCAACCGCACTAAAATGTGTATCAGTCTGTTCTTTTTCTCGCCGACCGCGAGAAAAAGAACACGCGGCCATATCCGCCTGTTCTTCATGCAGTACGCGTCCTTTTTCTCGCCGACCGCGAGAAAAAGGACATGCGGTCATATCCGCGGAACCATGTTCAATAGGCCCTGTTATTTTTCTCGTCGCGCGTGTGGAAAAGGACGCCTACGACCAGGAATCAGATCTCAAAGGTGATTGTGTTCTTTTTATCGCCGACGGCGAGAAAAATAACAGGCGGGCATATCCGCAATCTACTCACCGCATTCGTGTTCTTTTTCTCGCCGACGGCGAGAAAAAGAACAATTGCTTTCTCCATCATTTGTGATTTGTTTTCCTCGAGTGCATATGATGATTACCATACATCATTCGGGATGCGAGGCTGACTCTTCATGATATCACCAGAGGTCCTGAAGGATCCCACGCCGAATGAGGTTCTCGACATCAAGCAATTGCGAGACGACATCAAATCATCTCAGTTCAACTGGGGCGACGTCCTCACGATATGTGTCTGCAATGTAATACGCACTTGGTGTTACGATTCGCGTTCCACACTCGACAAGCCCAAACCCGAAGACTTGACGCCTCACTTAATGTATATTAGAGCCTTGGTGGAGGACAGGGACATGATGAATTTAAGGCTTCAGACCTGTAAGCAGGCCTAGATGCTCTCACTGGATTGATATCAAATGATGGCTTGTGGCTGATCACAACATGCTGTTTATGCGATAGCGCCGAGGTTGATGCAGGTATCTTCACTCGATCCTTTTGTCACGACGTCCTGCCTAAACTGGGATATAATCCAAAGGAGCACTCTGTACCCCTGGTCAAAGAAAAATGGTCTATTTCGAGCGCTCCATGTTATGACTGTTCGAACGGATCGCGACCCGGAATGGACCTCTCACTCGGTTGTCAAATGCCACATCTCTGCCGGTTATTCGATATTGCATAATATCTTGGCGGATGCTCTCAAAATTGTATCATTCAAAAATGATCATGGCTCGATTAACATTCGACAGGAGGGAGAAGATGGAGTAGCCGACGCCATGGTAGAACAAGCAAAGACCATGACATGGCTGGCGCGCCAGTGCTTTGTTGGAGAGGAAGACTCAGCACCGAAACGTGGAAGGATAGCGAACGCTACTGTCAGATCTCTTCAAAAGAAGTTTTTCCATGTGCTACTTGGCGTTAATATCGTTTTCGAGAGCGAAGTCCACAACGGATTGTTGATGAAAGCGGAAAAAAGGGGGGAAACTGTCAGGAAGTTGAAGTCGATGAAGGCCAATCAAAAGAGTGAATCAGTGCTCTATCAGCTGATGAATGATCGAAACAAACACGAGACCTACCGAGTCAAGTCCATAGCGGCCTCAAAGTCATCGAAGCAGGTTGCTTCTGGATCTGCGACTCCTTCGCAATCGGCTAGCACAACTGACAGAGAAAAATCATTATCAGCGAAAAACTCACGCGACGTCGCCGACTTCAAGAAGGAGTGCTTACAATATCTGTCTCTCTTCTTGATGTATGGAACAGCGGCTTTTTTCCACGTTTGGCCGGCTTACAAGGATCAATCCATGCCGGAGTCAGCGATGCTAATTCACTTGGCATCGCTTGTGTGTGACAGGAGGTATGAGCGGTGTGGTTATGAGGCGCATGTGTTTGGTGCGCGTGCGTGGAATCGGTTAGACGAGCTAATGTTCAGTAGCTTGAGGCTGTTCGTCACGGATGCCGGAACTTTCCGAAGTGACATCAAATGGGCCGACATGACTAAACACTTTTATGTCGAGTTCGACGTCAAAAAGTTGGCAGGTCTATTTATGCTCGATTTGCTGACAGAAACTCACAGGCCTGGCTTGTCAGTGGGATTGAATGGGCAGGTGATGGAGCACATTCGGGTCAAGGATGAGCATATCCTCAAGATGAATGACCCACTTAGTGAGACATTCCGAGCTATGTGGGGTCCCACAGAGGGGCCACTGCTCCCTGTCACAGATCGAGGGTCTTCGCTATACCCTGAGGTTGATAGACTTGGTAATCTCAAAAGACCTCACAATCCACAGACCCAAATGGCTGCGGATCAAGCCAAGTCCAATAGTAAAAATGACTATTTACCGAGTGAGTATGGAAGTGAGGAGGATGTGGAGGAAGGAGAAATGGAGGAAGAGGTGGAGGAAGGGCAAAGTGAGTATGAAGAAGATGAAGACGCTTAACCCTTGTGTGTGATTTGTTTGTTCAAGGTGAATATACCATACGCGTATTATAAGCAATTGAATACAACCGATGGTGTACTATTTGTGTTTGACCTCTGTGAGCGGAGTGAGTGAAGCGCCTGGTGTCACTTTTCTCGCCGACGGCGAGAAAAGTGACAGGTCTTGGACGCCCTCTTAGGGACTGATGGCTGGAGAATTAATTACTAGATGTACCTATCTGTTCCACTCCTGAGTAAGAGTGCAGTCAAACATCCTTGTATTATGATGGCCATTGGAACATGAGTGTACACTGGGTATTGATTATGTGTGTCAAGAGTGTGTTTGGCAGTAGTCATGAGCACCTTTGTGGACTTGATAATCACCCTGGATGAGGACGGTTAGAGTCAGTATGTAAATAATATATACATGGCTGTGCAGGGCTTCCTGCGGATAAATTACGCAGTAAAGTGAAGTTGACCATTGTGATATGATTGATAATAAGCTTGGTGTTGGAATGCTGACTTAGGACGACTTTTTAGTTGGTACATACTATCTGCATTATACTCTGATACAACTTATGGTGATTGATAAACTGCGGCGCAGTGCCTGCGGCACAGCAGCTGCGGCACAGCTGTTTGTGAGTATCATCATGTATTAGGTTTACCTACTGAAAGATGTTTACGCTCTGATGCTGTGTGCCTCCTCAATATCCTGGTACCCTGCAGGCATACCCTTATATATCTGGTTTTCTCCTCAGGTGCATTTTGATTTTCTCTCATATCCATCCTAGCTATTTCACAGGCCTGACATATACCTTTCACATACATTTCACACTTGTGTCACGCGTGTGACAGTCCTGACATGTAAGCTCAACTCACTGATTGTTTGTTGTGGAACACCCTCGCAACCTGGCCAACATTAGGTCGCGTTCCATTTCTCGCCGTCGGCGATAAATGGAACGCGCGCGTGTGGTCGCCCACAGAGAGGGATAAGTACACTCATTTGAAGCAGGGGTGGCGTCCTGACTGTGACAATTCTCGCCGTCGGCGATAATCGTGACGTCGAGGAGATTTGCTGATAGCTGGTATGGATGCTGACTATTGGTTCTGGTGTGTTTGCAAAAGGAATATGTTTGCAGAAAAGATTATGCGAGTGTGTCCGGTGCCCGATTGCGGCAAATCATTTGACAGTAAAGGTGGGGCTGATGAGCACAGGCGCGCATGTCATCAAGTGAAGGTCACTGTAACTCACGGAAGTCAAGTCCACATAGTATACCGAAATCCGGATGGAAAATTTCATTGCCCTATAGGGCAGTGCATTTACAAAGTTGAAAATTCACGATATCTTTTGAATCATTGCAACAAATACTGTAAAGGGCTGGGGCCACCTAGCAAGAGTTTGCCCACTTCTGTTGCTGGAAGTGGGGTACTCATTCCAGCGGGAGATGAGATTGAAGGTGAGCAGGTGATTACTTCGTGGATATCTTGACACATTTGGCTCATGTGTGGTCTTGGTTTGGGCAGTGCATGATGTTCTCAGCAAATATAAATTAGTGTGGAATAAGCGTTGCAAGATCCTGATTTGTGTTCAATGCGGCATTGGGGTGCCCGCAGGTGAGGTGTGGTCGCACTTCAAGAGAGAGAACATTGATTGCCCATATTCAAAGGAAGAGGTTAAGGGCAATTTGCTTAGCTATGTAGATTTGATTGAGGGTAATATAACTCCGCCAGGCTATGAGTGGGGAAAACCATGTGAGCCTGTTCAGGGGCTCGTATGCTACAATGGTTATACTTGCAAGCTGTGCAATCTGACTTGGCCTTGCCGTAAGACTTTGGAAAATCACTTTTGCAAAACTCATAGTGAAGGTATGACACTGCTGCTTATGGTTACTTCTTCCTTGCTTGCTTAAGCTGACAGCTTATGCTCATTATGCATTGCACAGAACGTAGAAATGACGTATCATGGAACCCTCTCTTACATCAGCGACGTGACAAGTGTCAGACATTGTATGGGCATTCGAGAACAAAGTACTTTGCGGTCCTGCCACAGAATCGCCCAGTGGTGGGTGATGATGGCATGAACTTGGGGTCTGAGGGAGATGTTGAAATACAACATTCAGAAGCAATCCATATGCTTCTTTCGAAGCTGGACGAGGAAGCAGCAGCCAAGGTGGAGGATGAGATTGAAATAACTTTGGAGAAAGAGCAGGCCAATTGGATATATGTCACTGGAATTCATACCTATGTTCAGAATTTGATTTTGTCTGGAAAAACATATGCTGAACTGGAGATTGAGGGGGAAGGTTGTGAAAAGGTGGAGGTCATGGTGTGTTACATTGCAGCTTGGATTGACAAGGCTATGAAGCGACTGCATCAGACAGGTCAGCTTGTCAAACGCATGTGTATGGCAGAAACCAAGTGAGTTGAATTACCCAGTACATATGGCATTGACGCATCATCATCCTGACTTTTTGATGTTTTTTTGATCAAGTGACATGGAAGATAATAAAGGACTGATGCCCCTGCAGGAAAAGGCTTCTGTGATCAAGTATGCTAGAATACTAGCGACATTTATGTGGTACTTGGTGGCCCAGGCAGAACACCCTTTGGATCCGCAATACCAGCTGTATGATGTGACCAAAGCGGAGATTTTGCAGCTCAAGGCAATGGTGATGCAAATGAACTTGCCACCCCAAAACCCACGACAACCCAGTGAGCAGGACTATAGTAGAATTACCCACAACCCCTTAGGTCAACAGGTATCTATGGTACTGTGTTCAGTTTTTCAAGTACATACTGGGGGCTGGAGTAAGCAGTATGAAACTCCACCAATGCAATTTCTTGCCTTGTCAACTGTGAAGGCAGATGGATCATATCATGATTCAGGTCTTATTACTCACTTGATAGCAGCGATGCAGTATGGTACTCGTCTGGCTTTTGCTGAACAGTACCTCAATGCTCCACGGGAACCTTTCAACCCTGCAGCAAATCCTCTTGTACCACTCAAGGACGACAGATCTCGCTTTGAATTCTTGCGGAAAAATGGCCCTGGTCCTTTCAACTACATTCGACAGTTGATGCATTTAGTGACGACTTTTGTGTTATCTGAGGCTCTACCGGATACTACCTATTGGGCAGATCAACAGCAGGAGACATTGGTGGTTGACAATAAGCGAGTAACCATTAGTGGAATCAGAAATTGTATTCATATCCAGCAGAAGATGGCTGAAGCTGATATGGCGAAGCTACTTGAAGGATGTTGCATGCCTGCTTTCGACTTGGATCTATACCAGGAGGACCCTCACTGCAGGAAACCATTTACAAACTTTTTAGATTATTCACAGCTAGAGCACGCAAAGTACGGAAACCACTTGCAAAAGGAGTGGGCACAGCGAAAAGATGTGCATGGTTTGTTGAATAACACTTGGAAAGCTGGACTCTCTGCTGGAACGTCAATATATGATTCAAAGCTCTGGTCGCAGTCAGCAATCCTGGAGTGGCTGGGTAAATACGATAGGTTCCAGGAGCGGTTATACTTTCTGTATCACGTAGCATCTGGTCAACCCTTGAGAGGAACTGAAGAAATGATGACCCTCCTGGTGAATACCAGAGTGAACCAAAGGAACATTTATTTACGTGCAGGCCGATTTGTGTTCTTGACGTGGTATCACAAGAGCCGAAATATCACTGGGAAAAACAAACCTCGAGTAACCTACCTACCAAAAAGACATAGCTTTATGTGGTTTTACTATTTAGGATTTCTGCGTCCAACAGCTATGTGAGTATTTTGGCGACCACTGGAATACTACTGCAGCTGATGCTTTACACATGTCCACAGGTTTTTCCTCAAAGTTATTGACAAGAAAGATATAGCAAGAGATATGATGACCAAGCTCTGGGTTTCATCCAGCAAAGGCCAATTGGATACAACGAACTTTTCCAATATCTTGAAAAGGAAATTTGCTGAGGGTGGAGTGGAACAGCTTGGAGTCCAATCATGGCGTCATGTCACTGTGGCCATAGTTGATGCGCATATCAAGACACATGCTGATTTGTTGGAGTCAAGTCAGAATGCAATAATTGATTGCCAAAGGGGGCATAACAGTGCCACTGCAAATTCAGCGTATGGAGGAACAGGAGGTTGGAATGTTGACAGGCAATCTGAATTGCAGTACAAAGAGGCTAGTGAGGCTATGCACCGATTTTGGGAGGTTAGTGTATCTCATCTCTTTCGCTGCATGCATATTCAAAGTGCAAGCTGACCTTCATGACGATATCAGATTGACGGTGTGCTGCATACTGGCTTTGAGGCACCCAAGACGGAAAAAAGAGTGGATGCTTCAGAGATGGTTGAGAAAGCTCTAGTGCTCCTAGCTACCGCCTCACTGCTTCGAGGGCTCGGGGCAGGGACGCACGGGACGCATTTTGGTGGGGTGCGTCCCGGTCCTTTTGCCGCGAGCCCCGAGCCCCTAAAACCGGGACGCACCTCGAGGAATAGTCCGCCGAAAATCCAATTTCGGCGGACCCCAATGCTGATATAATGCGTAGTCCGCCGAAGTTGCATTTTCGGCGGACTACGCATTTGGGCCACGGGAATCACAGTACCTAGAGGTTCAAGGCAAGGTAATAGTGTCACACTGCGCCATTTACCATGCTCCTGCACCACGGGTAGCCACATACACATACGCAGAGGCACGTCCCTCTTCCCACTGATCAGAGGGAGTACACCACTAATTGTAAGTGAGAGTCACCATCAGCTTGCTGGTAGACAATCCCGCAGAGCCCCAAACTGGGGGGGGGTTAACTGCGCAAGGCTGCTTACAAAGTCCTACTGTAGTCATGTAATATTTGAGCATGATCCAAGGGCTGCCATGTCTCATCAATTGCACTGTCAATTGCACTGGACGTACTCCCATGTATGAGGAATGTTGCGCCTGGCAGCCATCATGGTTGCCAATCTACCATATAACTAAAGAAACACCTTAGGAATCATGGGCAGTTTAATTTGGCAGCGGCCAGTGTTATCCCATTGTTCACGAGGACATCATTTATGACACCTATACATTGACAAAGTATTCACACAGTTGAAATGGATACTTGACATATTTCCCAATCAGCAAGTATATACTCTTGTGGGTTACAAACCCACAGGTCGTATGCTGAGTCCAATGTACTTCACAACAACTTTGCAGAACTGCACTGTCAAGTACTTCCATGTTGATGTATATGACTATTATGTTGATGACTAATAGAACTAGCCATATATACTGGCACAGAGACCATAGTCTAGCGGTTAAGACGACGGTTTTGAGGTTTAGCAGCCTGACCACCTGGGTTCGATTCCCAGGTAAGACCATTTTGACAAAAGGATGTCCGGTCTGTGAAAGGTCAGGAACCTGCAAATCACATGTAGTCATACTTGTGATAGGTCGACTCAAAACCTAAGTCGACCTAGAATGATGATAATCACTTAGGTCAAGAGAGATGATGAGGTTCTGGTCCCAATCGAAATCCGATTTCGAATTGGAACCATCATCAAGTTGATTCATCCAAACCATTCTCAACAAAACCACACCCTGCTCAGCATTAGCCACCTCACTCTACTCATCTACATACAATCAACAGCTTTAAACGAAATCGATCGCTTTCAAATTCAAACAAATAAGTAAGTCAAGTCCATCACATCTAGCCACCAGTCCAGCACCAAATATACTAACTTAAATTGTCAAATCACTCCTCAGCCCTCAATTTCGAAGGTAAGTCGTTTCTAGGACTTCATTAAATCGATCCCCAAGCTGAACAAAGTTTCCTCTATATGACCAGTTCAAAATGGCATCAGTGAGTAACCCATCATCACTTCCAGTCGATTAAGTCTAATGACTCGATTTCATTATAGCATAGCACCTCCCAAGCGACCAGCAGCCCACTGTCTCAGCCAGTGCAAGTGCAAGGCAGGATCAGAAAGGTGAGTCTCACACTACACATCCATGAATATGTATCAAGCTAACCCCAATCGATTTGGTTAGGTACTTGCTGAAGAAACCCCCAGCCCTCCAGACACTCCTGCTCAAGTGGCAGAAACTGCAGAAATGGATGCTGAGATGGCAGATCTGGTAAGCTCACTCCATCAGCAAATCAAAAGTGAGAACTTGCTGATAGAACACAAGTCGCTTGTGTACCAATTTAGGTGAGCGAGAGCGGAGATGTTCCGCTGAATCAAGAGGCTACCACTGAACCTATAGAAGTAAGTGTCTTTCATCTCAAGATTGAGATTTATCAAGTCCCAGCTAACCAGCTATCCTCCCATGCAGGCCAAGTCCGCAACTGAAGTGATCAAGGGGATGAAGTTTGCCAAGGTCGAAAAAGGCGAACTTTCAGTAAGTCAATTCCTTCCCCCTCCAATTCCGTATTTGCAACTCCCCAGTTCCCTCCGCCGAAAAAACCCTTGCGGCGGACAGGAGAGTAGCCTGAGGCGTCTCTCCGCCGAAATATCGATTTCGGCGGAGCACTGTTTCCAGTAAACTCCAGTCGCGCTTCCATTTCCTTTTTTTTGTTATCCAATCTCTTAGTTCAGTCCGCCGAAAATGCCATTTCGGCGGACCAATCTATATGCAGCAAACACTTGCTGACTGTTGCTTTATCTAAACCACAGGAGCCACCCACCCCTTCTCAAGCTGTGAGAAAAATGAAAGTGGACAAGGCTTTACAGCGTTATCAAAAATGTCAGTGACTGATCATGAATATACGGATTTAATGTTTACACGACTGACTCGATCCTCACCTAGTTAAAAAAATCCATGAGAACTCTTTGAAGGCATTCAAAGAGTTCCAAGATGAGCGCAAAGGCGATGACGATCCGGACGACTTCAACGGCGAACTGGAGCTTATGATGGGCGCTCTTAGCCTGTCCAACCAGGCTCTCAAGAAACGAGAGAGCAAGTTGAACGCGGCTATTACTGACGGGCAAGACGAAATAGAAATTGTACCTTTTCGCAATCCGATGCCCCAGCTGATCAAAGCTCCGCGGGCCAAGGTCAGTAAATCGAGCGCATCAGGTGAGCATAATTTATTGAATCATTCAACCTTGCAGACTCTGAACTGCATGTATTCTTTAGGCTCTAGCAAAGGTGTCAAGAGGTATCTTGACCTGGAGGCAGGAGTAAGCGAAAAAGAGATTCAAGAGGAGGGATGTGGAGGTAAGAAAAGGAGAAAAAAAGAGTACAAAAGCGACGAATTCGTATACGACGACACGGAATTCGACATCAACTTGGGCGATCACGACACAACCGACGATGGCGAAGACAGCAGCGAGGACGAAGCTGAAATAGTCGGCCCGGACGCCACTCAGCAAACGACAGAGGTGGTTATGGCTGAGGATGTCATCAAGAAATCGACATCAACTGGCAAGAAGCCTGAGAAGGCACCGGAGCCTGTGATTGAACAGCTTCCGATATCGAAAGACTCCATCTTTCACAATTCGGATGTGATTTTGGACGTATCTAGTAAGTTTTTGAATCATCTCCAGTCCGCCGAAATCTCCTTTTCGGCGGACGTCTTCATCTGTTTTCAAGTCCGCCGAAGTCTTCTTTTCGGCGGACGTCTTCATTTCCGTTTTATAGTCCGCCGACAAGAAGACTTCGGCGGACCTTTCTTTGATTCATGAGGACATTCGTTCGCCGAACTATCATTTCCGGCGGACGTCCTCCATGATTGGGTCTCCTCTCCGCCGAAAGATCACTTTCGGCGGACCACTCCTTTCTTTCAACTCTTTATGCTTCCAACGTCCGCCGAAGTGTCACTTTCGGCGGACGCTCTTCTATTCTTTCCTTATTCTTTATGCTTCCAACGTCCGCCGAAATGTCATTTTCGGCGGACGCTCTTCTATTCTGCATCTTATCATCCTCCTGCATCTACTGCTTCACATGGATTAATCTTTGTGTCCGCCGAATTTACGTTTTCGGCGGACCCTTTTTCCTTCTGACTGCTACTCTCGCATTCTCTTCTCACTGCATGGTGTTCCGGCCTAGCTGACATGTTGTCTTACTCTTCAGAACTATTACATCAGCCCACTGAGGCTGAATCGAATTTCCTCAAGAAAGCGGCAGGTTGTCTGAGTGGTAATATATTTGACTGGGGGGAAGCCTTGAAGGACTCGGTGGTCAGCGTCATTTCGTGCTGGCAATATAACGAAAACAGCCAGCTTGGCCAGCCGACCCAATCGACCATTCAGCCACTTGTAGTTCTGATGAAGCGTACAGTGGAAAGCAAGGAAATGAAGAAGCATATTGAAACATGTGAGTCCTTAACACATCTTCCCTTTACATCCTCACTTATATGTCACTTATCCATTGCTTGATCTGTAGGTCCGCGCTTGATCCAAATCGCCACGACCGATCCTTACCTCACTGAAGAGTCGATTGAGTGGTCTTTGATCAACGAGTCAACTCGGTACCCATGGAAGGATCGAAATAGAATATTTCGAGCGTTTCACTCGATGGCTTGCCGGACTGGAAAGGAGCTTGTATGGACTACCGAAAATGACATCAAAAATAAAGTGAAAACTGCTCATAAGACGCTTCATAAAATCTTAGAGGAAAGTGTGGATATCATCTCTTATAATACTAAGGCTGATGAAATTAAAATTCAAACTGAAGGTGAACACAAGGTTCACTCTACTCAAGTTCCCATGTCCCAAAGCATTGCTTGGGCATGGCAACAATGCATGATCAAAGCTCATGAAGAAAAAGAAAATAAATCCAATAAAGTACACCATCAAGGTATGAGCTGGCTTCAACAGCGCTTTTTATTAATTTTATCTGGGGTTATGTTGGTGTATGAGAGAGATGTTTACAACAGAGCGCTTGAAAGATTTTGTAAGAAGACTCCTAGGACTCCTGAAGAGATCACAGCAAGAAAGAATGTACTCAAAGGTACTATTTTGAATCAATTATCTTTAGATTATGTTAGAAAAAATCCGCAAAAAGCTTTACCCCCCTCAAGAAAGAATGAAGCTCAAAGTGAAGAAGTCATCAAAGTGTCTGAACAAGAAATTGAAAAAGCTGCAAATGAAGAAACTTATGAATTCAGAAGATTATCATTACAGACATTAGCTTTATTTTTTATGTTTGGGACTTCAGGGTTGTTTCATGTTTGGGTTTGGAAGAAGGAACAGAAAATGACTGATGCTGCCTCAATGATTCATTTATCTAGTGTATTAGCTCAAAGAAGAAAGAATAACTCATCATCTGAACCTCATGTATTTTATCAAAGAGCTTGGAGTAGACTTGACCACCATATGTTTACTATACTTAGAGAATTTATTACTGATGAAGGTGATTTCAAGCGCACTTTGGACTGGCCAAAATTAACTACTATGTTCCATGATAGATTTGCTCCTACCACCTTATGTTACTTATATAGCTTAGATTTATGTTTGGAGATTCATGCACCTCTTTCAACTAGAGCACCTGATGGGTCCAAGGCTCCAGATTTCGACTTCAATCAAAGAAAGAAAGGGCCTGCTCTAATTCCAATTACTGAAACCTTCAAGTCTGTGTGGCCAAGTACTTCAGGTGAACCAGTTCCAGTTACTGATCCTAAACAAATGTACATAGAAGCTGATGGGTCCAGGGTTACCAAAAATAACCCTCTCAAGGCCATAACTCAGGCTAAGGAGAAGGCTAGGAAGGAGAAAGAAAAGGAGGCTGAGGGTAGTAGTACTAATGCTAGTAAATGAGTTGTGTAATGGCTATTGTTATCTTTTCCTTATGTTTTGTCATCTGTTTTGTGCGCTTGAAATACAGAGTATCTTGCTCTTCTTCCTTTGTGATACATTGTGACATATAAAGGCCTTCTGCATAAAGATGGAGTCCGCCGAAAAACACATTCCGGCGGACTTCATTGCTTGCAAATCTATAGATGCTCCGGTATTAAAACAATGTCCGCCGAAAACGGATTTCGGCGGACTTCAGGGTTGATGTGTGCGTAGTACACCATGGCACATGTGGAAGTAAGTGAATACATACATGTTATCAGGCCTTTGAATATAGTCCCTGGAATCACACATAGATAGAATGCAACTTTGCTCATGTAGTCTATATATAGATATGTCAATAGTGATATATGTGCGTGTACATACACATAGATATATGTATGTAGCCTGCAGGGATATATATGTGGTCCGCACATGAACATGATGTCACGTATAGACATCTGAATGCACTGGCCTACACAATACACCATTGTATACATATGTACACATGTGTCAACATATTCACTCGTCACATGTGTGCATATATGTAGTAGGTATATGTGATCATGTACATGGGGCTACATAGATGTAGCATGATCATACATATGTGTAATGCACATATCAAAGTGAATGGATGTATTCAAGTGAGTACATGCATACTTACCATGTGTAATATCAAGTGTCATATGTACATATATGTATGTTACCTGCACAGATATATGCAGTATGTAGATATATATATGTAGTCCGCACATGTACATGATGTCATGTATAGACATCTGGATGCAGTGACCTACATAATACTCCATTGTATACATGGAGGGAGCATACATATGTACACATGTGTTAAGATATTCACTTGTGGATATCTTGACACATGTAGCATGTATATGGGATCATGTACATTGGGCTACATATATGTAGCATGATCATACATATGTGTAATGCACATATCAAAGGGAAGGACATGTATCACCATGTGTGATATGGGCATACATTGATATGTAATGTATGGCACATAATTTGACATACATCTAGCTTTCCGTTATGTATCAATGCCAACGTATAATGTACATATGCTCTTGGGATATACATGTGTCAATCAATCTCCTCAAGATCAGCTACAGGCACATATGATTAACTACATAGGACACTACATATGTAATTATACATATGTACATATGTATTATGATTGGGGTGGCTGTTCACTATGTGTGTACATAGTAGAGGTGGCATTGCCTACCCGATTCAGACACTATGCGCTTGTAGCATCAGGATTCGGGAGCACTGCCGCTCATGCGCAGCCGCAGCCGCAGCCGCAGCAGTTAGGTTAAGGTTAGGTTTCAAATGATGATGAATACACATGGAAATGCTTATTATATTTTCACTTGCGCTTGGAGAGTGCCTCTCCACAGCCTTCATCTTTTCAGATTTTCAACATTCGAGCACCCTTCCTGTGACACCCTCGTGACACACTATCAACATCTACGTGAAAGCCGCGTGAAAGCCTTGTGACAGGTGAGTCTCAGCGCCATTGCCCCTTGTCACTGCTTCTCTCCATGAAAACAAGGGGTCCGCCGAAAATGCATTTTCGGCGGACCCAGGGCATTCTGGCGTTGGCTACGACTCCTGCTGGCCTGCAAAAGGCCGCGCTCCGCCGAGAATGGGTTTTCGGCGGACTACGGCCTTCTACAGGTCAAGCACGAGTCGTGGCCAACGTCAGAATGCCCTGGGTCCGCCGAAAATGCATTTTCGGCGGACTTCTCTGTTCCGGTCCGTTTTCCGTGCTGGTTGATGTACTGACATGCTTGGGTTATACTTTCCAGCTATGTTTGCTTGCTCTGGATGTGAATTGACGTTTGATACAAGGGGCAAAAGGGACAGTCATGTGGCTGTGGCGCATCGTGAGACCACCGCCGTCACTAATATACATGGTGCAATCATGGAGGTGTCACGGCAGGATGGTGTCTTTCACTGTCCCATGGGTGGTTGTCCTTACCAGCACGAAAGACCAAAGTCCTTGGCTGCACACCTGCAGATCTGCAAGGGTGTTGGTCCTCGAGATAAGCCTCGTGCACCGGAAAAGAGCGGGGCAAGAGTCGTACCGCTAGGTGAGGATATTATAGGTGAGCTCTTCCTCACATGGTCATTGCTTTCGCAGACCATTGACTGGACCTTTTCCATTAGCTTCTGAT
This sequence comes from Melampsora americana, assembly GCA_022264835.1. NCBI lineage: Eukaryota > Fungi > Basidiomycota > Pucciniomycetes > Pucciniales > Melampsoraceae > Melampsora > Melampsora americana. Next base: position 8,910 of record JAIFHY010000304.1, on the reverse strand, counting down.
GCACTGTCTGAATACGGTTTGGTCTGGAATGAGCGCTGCTCAATCCTCATTTGTGTGCAGTGCCATAAGGGGGTGCCTCCTGCTGAGGTGGCTGCACATAGAAATGCGGATGTGAAAGGGACCCGTTTCAATAAAGAGCAGGCCTTGGATGACTTGAGGGCGTACACTGAGGTGGCAGTACAGCCTATCTCTCCCGTTCTGCCCCCTGGGTACGAACTAGGTAAGCCTTGCGAACCAATCCAGGGTCTGAAGATCTACAACGGATTCAGCTGCACACTCTGCAATCGTGCTTATCCTGAATTGAAGACTATCAAAGAGCACTTCAGGAAAAAACACAATGGTATTGAGTAACTCTCTCCTCATCTCCCCACTACAAACTGACTATGTCCTCCTCTGGCTTGCAGACATTTACACTGCAAAAATTGTAGTCCAGCACATCATATCAACCAAGTGTCAGAAGCTGTACAGCCATAATCTCAGATACTACTTTGCAGTTCTCCCCAGCCTGACTCGCCCAAGACAGGTCTTGCCTGGTCATGATCGCTCACCCTCTCCCGAATTGGATCACTCTGATGCCGTAAAGCTCTTGGTCAGCAAGCTGGACGCTCACGCAGCTCAATCTCATCTCGTCGCTGATCCTGAAAAGGACAGTCAGCTTTCAAACTGGCTCTACGTCTCGGGCATCCATCACTACATTGCTGATCTCATCCAAAGAGGTAGAACTGTAGAGCAAATCATCCTTCCGTCTGAAGAAATAGAGCCTATTCAGGCAATGGTGCCTTACATCTCTCATTGGATAAGTACAACAATGAAGAGATTGCACCAGACTGGTCAGTTTCTCAAAAGGCACTGTTTGGCTGAGACTACGTGAGCTTTCATCTTTATGGCCTCACCGCTGTCTGCTCTAATCACTTGTGCTCTCTAGTGATGTGGAAGACAACAAAGGGCTCATGCCCTTACAGGAACAGTCGTCGGTTGATAAATACGCCAACACTCTGGCTAGACTCATGTGGTTCATGATTGAGGAATCTGAAAAGAAAATTGACAGCAATACTCAATTCTACAACACTCATGTAGCCATGCTGTCTGATCTCAAGGCTGCGATTTCATCCATCACTGTCAATCTTCATCAACAAGATGAAGACAACAATCGAATTAGAGATCCTGAAATACACGATCCAATCTCAGGTCGGGTTTCTAAAATACTTTGTGCAATCTTTCAGCTCTATTGCAGTGCTGCACATTGTCAATACTGGCTCCCTGCTCTACAGTTCCTAGCCCGTGCAATGCTTAAAGCAGACAAATCTTACGATCGACCTGATAACTTTACCCGTCTCATTGCTCACATTCAATACGGTGTTCGAATGGCTTTCGCTCAACAGTTCATGGATAATGCTGCTGAGCAAAGGCAATTTGATCCTGCCTCAGATCCCACTACTTCTTCACCTGACGACTTTAGCAAGTTTGACTTTCTTCACAAGAACAAATCAGCTCCCTTCAACATCATGCGTCAGCTCATGCACCTCGCCACCACCATCTACATGTCTGAGACAATGCCAGACTCTACTTTTTGGGCTGATCATCATCAGGAAACGCTAGAAATCAACAACAAAACAGTCACTCTCTCTGGAATACGCTCTTGCATTCAGTACCAGGATAAGATGGTGGAATGTAATCTTCACGAAATCGTAAAAGGCTGCAAGCTGCCTCACTTTGACCCAGCCCTCTACTCTGACAAGCCAAACAACACTGCCCCTGGTTTCAATTATCTAGTCCATTCTGAGCTTACTCATAAGCAGCACACGTTCCTCCTCCTCAAACAGTGGACAACAAAGTCAGATGTGCATGGCTTGATGGCTGACACCTGGTTTGATCAATTTGATGACGACACTCCTGCAACTGACCCTGAGCTATGGGATCAACGGGCACTATGGAGCTGGCTAGCCAAGGTGGATAAATTCATGGAAAGACTTTATTTTCTGTATCATGTTGCTTCTGGCCAGCCATTACGTGGAACAGAGGAATCAGGGACTCTTCTGGTCAATACTCAGGTAGCACCTCGTGGTATCTACATGCGATCTCTGGTCTTTGCAATCCTTTCCTTCTATCATAAGGGTAGAAACATGACTGGCAAGACAAAGCCTCGCATGACTTTCCTCACTGAAGCTCATAGTGTGCTCTGGCATTACTGGAATGCCTACATCAGGCCTGTGGCTGTGTAAGTCCATTTGCTTGTAAACTTGTTAAATTAAATTGGCTAATTTTGTCTCTTTCCCTGACAGATTCGCACTAGAGGTCCTGGGAGAGCGTGAACGTGCTGCTCAGATGGCAACCTATGTCTGGGTCCATAGTGAAAAGGGTATATTGGATACTGAGGACTTTAGCTCAATCCTCCAACGTCTATTTCATGAGGGCGGTGTAGCCAAACTTGGTATTCGTGATTGGCGTCAGGCTTCTGTGGCAATCGTAGATGCTCACATCAAAATGGATCATGTCTCAGAGACTTCTGTCTTTGAGGCACAAAGAGGCCACAGTGCTCAAACTGCCAACATGCATTATGGTGGCACTGGTGGTTTCAACATTGATCGGGACTCTGAGACCAGGTATAGAGCTGCAAGTCATGCCATGCACAAGTTTTGGGGTGTAAGTCTTTGTTTTGCCAGTATCATCAGCCCGTTAACTGACTCTTTCCATCTTCTACATCAGATTGACAGCATCCGCACTTCAGAATTTGTCCCAATTCCTCAAGAAGAAAGGCTTGAGTCAATCGATTTGGCTAGAAAGGCCTAGCTACCGCCTCCCTGCTTCGAGGGCTCAGGGCAGGGACGCACGGGACGCATTTTGGTGGGGTGCGTCCCGTTGTTTTGCCGCGAGCCCCGAGCCCCAAAAACGGGACGCACCTCAAAGCATTGTCCGCCGAAAAATCATTTTCGGCGGACCTTTCATATTCAAATTGTATCATTTAATGTCTACAAGGTCTTATTGGATACTTACAGTGCGTAATGCGGTCAACAGTCCGCCGAAAAACCATTTTCGGCGGACCTTTCATGTTCAAATTGTATCATTTAGTGTCCATAAGGTCTTATTGGATGCTTACAGTGTGTAATGCGGTCAACAGTCCGCCGAAAATGGTTTTTCGGCGGATTCCTGGTGTTTGAATTGTGTTATTTGATGTCCACAGGGTCTTATTTGATGTCTAAAATGCTTCATTTGATGTCTACAGATGTTGTTGGATGTTTACAACATGTAACAAGGCCAAAAGTCCGGCGAAAACCCATTTTTGACGGACTTTTGATGTTTAAAATGGTTTATTTGATGTCTACAAGGTCTTATTTGATGTCTAAGGTGTTCAATGAGGTCAAAGGTCCGCCGAAAACCCATTTTCGGCGGACTTTACATATGTAAATTGTGTAATTTGATGTCTACAAGGTCCAATTTGATGTTTACAGGCTATTATTTGATGTTTACAGTGTGTATTGAGGTCAAAAGTCCGCCGAAAACCCATTTTCGGCGGACTCCTGGTGTGTAAATTGTGTGATTTGATTTCTACAGGTGTTGTTTGATGTTTACAACATGTAACAAGGCCAAAAGTCCGCCAAAAATGGGTTTTCGGCGGACTTTTGGTGTTTAAAATGGTTTATTTGATGTCTACTAGGTCTTATTTGATGTTTACAGTGTGTCATGAGGTCACAGGTCCGCCGAAAATGGGTTTTCGGCGGACTTTACATATGTAAATTGTGTAATTTGATGTCTACAAGGTCCAATTTGATGTTTACAGGGTATTTTTGGATGTTTACAGTGTGTAATCAGGCCAAAAGTCCGCCGAAAATGGGTATTCGGCGGACATTTGGTGTTTGCGAGGTGGTATTTGATGTTTACAAGGTCTAATTTGATGTTTACAACATGTAACAAGGCCAAAAGTCCGCCCAAAACCCATTTTCGGCGGACTTTTGGTGCTTACAAGCTCCAATTTGATGTTTACAGGGTGGTGTTTAATGTTTACAACATGTAATAAGGCCAAAATTCCGCATAGACAGCTAGCTGGCAGACTTTTGGTGTTTACAAGGTGGTTTTTGATGTTTACAAGGTGGTATTTGGTGCTTACAAGGTGTTATTTGATGTTTACAACATGTAATAAGATCAAAAGTCCGCATAAACAGGTAGTTGGTGGACTTTTGGTGTTCCCAAGGTGGTTTTTGATGTCTACAAGGTGTTAATGGATGTTTACAACACGTATCAAAGCCATTTTTGGCGCATTTTCGGTGTTTACAAGCAGGTATTTGATGTCTACAAGGTGTTATTTAATTTTTGCAACATGCAATAAGGTCAAAAGTCCGCATTGGGTGATGTCTCATAGGTATTTACCCAGTGTTGGATTGAATGAATCTGATAGATATGCTTATAGAGAGGGTGAGTTGTTTTACAATTGTATAATATGCTTATAGACAGTTTGGGCTGCTTGTGAATTGGATAATATGCTTATAACACAGTGTGCAAGTCAAAATGCAGAGTCAAGACCATTTCAGGGGAGACGCAGAGTCTGTCATTGTCTGAGTCTGAGTGTCCTGAACCAAACTGACATGTCTGTGTATGTAGTCAGTTTGGTGGATTATGATTCAGTACTATGAATCATAAAGGTGGTATTACATACCATCAAGCCGTGCACATGAGCGGTTGAACCGGTGCACATCAGCCGTTAGCAGTACTGATCTATATGTACGTGATAGCACCTGTCTTGCCCATCCTGTGTATGTAGTCACTTATTTGAGTTATTTGTAATTAATGTAGAAGATTACAGGTCATATTACATATGATTCACTCGTTTGAATGAGCTGTTAGCTGAGCAGCTCTATATGTACATGATAGCTCCGGACTGGGTCATCCTGGTGCACATATGTAGTGGGGTGCTATGCCTCCTTTGTGCAGTCAGTATTCAATCCTTGATCACTGCATAGACTTACAACCATTTTCCAATGCTCAAGTAAAGGGAAGTTGTGCAATGTTTGCCCTGACAGTTACACTCAAGTCATGACTCAGTCTCATCTCAAATCATAAGTTCAATGTGTTACGTGTTCAAAGCGATTTCAGACCCAGGTCAAAACCTACACGGGTGTCATGGCACAAGTCAGGGCAAATTGGCTTGGAGAGGCAGGGGTGAGCAACCCCAGGACAAGGTGAGTTATCACAAGGGCCAGCCAGACCAACCAAGGGTCAGGCTGGTATGTCAGTAATCACTGGAAATTGAGATTGACAGCAAGCCGCGGGTTCAAGCCAAAACTCATTGACTAGGACAGTAAAGTCAAACATCACCAAGAGTCATGTTGACTCTAATGCGTGCCAGATACAACCATTTGTATTGGCCCAAAGAGAATGCCGGGATTGGAGTGTGATGTATACCAAGGTTGGAACTCAACTAAAGCACAAATGTCAACAGCACAACTCCAGGTGAAAGCTCAAGGGTTAGACCCTAAAGATTTGAGGTTAGACGCTAATGATTTGCCAAGTCAAAAAAAAAGTCCAAGTGTAGACCAAGATCAATTGAAGCCAAGTTCCATGCAATGGTGACACCAACACCCTTGTTGAGTAATGACCAAGTATGAATTTCATCTCAAGGACAATATTCTAGGGCACAAGTCAGGTGGAGACCAAGATGGATTTCCAAGTCCACAACAAAAGCCAAATCTATACCAACACTTCAGTCAAGTTCTTAAGTCGAGTTGAGACCAAGTGTCAAGTCAAGTGCAGAGTTGAGACCACCTGGCAAGAAGATAGCTAGTCATCTGGAGACAATGAGTGGAGAAGGAGGTAAACAGAGCCCCAGTTTCAACACACATAAGCTACACCAAATGTAGACGCCAAGACGTGAGGCGACATGTCATTATGCATCAACTTCAGTGCAGACAAATGTGACATTGGGGGTGTGATGCTGAGACACAAGCCAAAAACAGATGTCAAGCGAGTTGCGAGCATGAGTGGAGTAGAGTGGAGTATAGTGGAATATTAGAGCCAAAATCAGAGTGCAAGGTTGTGACACTGGTTCTGGATTAATAGTTGTGACCAAAACCAAGAGCCAGAGTGGCAACCAACCCAATACACATGGAGTTAACTAGGGACTAAGGGTATGAGCTGCTAACCCTAAGGCCATGATTCATACCAACATGCAGATTCAAGTGATTGAACAGCAGACCACATTGCAAACCCGATAGCATGTGTAGGCATTCCTCAAGTACGGACATCCAATGTAAAAATGGGTATTGAACACCAAGTTTCAACCGCGTTCAATATTAGACATGCATGTTATAGCAAGTGAAAGGGTGAGTCAAGAGTCAAAACATCACACATACGCAAGGATATGAGGAGAGTGGCAGTGGGGTTGAAAGCATACAGAGGTTCAATGGAGACACAGGGCAGGATGATACAGTGTAACAAAGGAAATGGAGAATAAAATAAAGGGAAACAACAGTCACAAGACATAATGACAGATTTCTAAAGTAAACGCAAGCTCAAGACAACAAAGGTGTAATGACGCAGTACAAAAGACATACACAAAAAAATCATAGAGATGAGAGAAAGTGGAGGCCAACATGAACGTAGGCCCAATGACATAAGGAGTGTTCATACAAACATAGCCCCAATGTCATAAGGGTTACCATGACAACCAAATTTGAGGCAACATCAAAAGTGGAGTGATGCGTCATGGTTGGGGCCAGGACTTGACAGTCCAGAGTTGACATGTAATGGTCAGGGAGAACAGTGCTGGTGCGCAAATATTCAGTGTTCACAACTGGGACTTGAATACGCACAGTGGAGTCAAGACCAACACTGAATTTTGAGTGGAGAAGACCAACCAAGAGGCAAGTTAACTCCAAGGCACAGCTTCAGTTGAAGTGTCAATTGCATGACCAGAGTGGTTTAAAGACTGTCATATGAGTCATGACAAACAGTCCAAGAGCAGAAATAAGGCAAGAGGCAAGTCAACCCCCAGAGTCCAGCGGACTTTCAGAGTCAGGATTACATGCAACACCAACTCAGATGCCAGGCGCATGGTTGGTCTGTCCATGCACATATTCAAGGTTGCAATGCAGAGTCAGAGTTTGGACTATGTCAAGACTCTGACTGGATGGAGGTGAGTTGCTCAAATTCATACCAACACCAAATCCAACAGCCAGAACACAACCAGGTGTGGAGAGATAGACCAAGTGACAAAGTGGAATCAAGTCTACACAGAGAAACAGTCAGGTCACGTCAAGTCAAGAAGACACAGGGTGGACTCGGCAGGGGTAAAGAGTCAAGTTGGCACCAATACAAAAGTTGATTCAAAACAAAGACTGGCAATAAACAAACACATACGGTCAAAAAGAGACTCAGAGTGGAGTGTACACTGTGGGTCAAGTCAATTAAAGTCAGCTCAGTCCAATATTCAAGACCAAGGCACATAGCCAAGATTAAGAGAGGAACCAAGAGTGGGTTGTGAAAGTTAATACGACCAACCATTAACCAAGGAACGTGGACAATTACCAAGCATAGACAGACTGGCGGTTAACTTTGACAAATATGGAAAGTACCAAGCTTCTACCACAACCCAAGTTAGAGGAAAAAATGAGGGACCACGGGCTGATAAATTAAATCTGGAGGCCCAAATAAAACGTATCATGGTGCGCCAGAGATGAAATGTACAGCCCAAGGATTTGGAGGACAAAGGCGCGCGTTGACCAAGGTTGTAATTGATTTGAGTTCAGGGGTAGAACAAAGTCATCACCCAGACACAGGGTGAGTAACAACCAAAGTTGAAGTTTGACCCAAGGTCAAATGTTGAGCACAAAAGTACAGTGGAGACCAAGACCGTTGTCCGAGTTACAAAGATCAGCCAATTGTAGACCAAGATTGCAGTCAAGATCATTAGTGGAGTGAGATCATGAGTCAAGTCAAGTCACAATGACGCATCAGAGTCAGAGTGGAGATGGATCAGAGTCAAGTCAAGTCACCAGAGGGCCAAGAATTGTAGCCCCAAAGGCATGCGGAGAGCCAAGAGAGACGTAGGCCCAAGACAACAGGGCGGCCCATGGCATTCAGAGGTTGGAGACAAACGTACTCCCAAAGACATACGGAGAGCCAAGACAAACGTGGGCCCAAGGGAATGCCAAAGGTTAAATCAAGTGGTGGCGAAGAGTCAAGTGAAGACAACACACATGTTTGATGAAATTAGCAGAGGTAATTTTGAGTTAAGTCAATTCAGGAGGTCAAAAAGAGTGTTGGGCTGGACACCAAGAGGCAAGTTAATTTGAGTCATAGTGAACACAAGACACTGACTCAACACCAATTGTCAAGTTGAAATCATTGGGCGCACCAAAGACTTGAGTAGAGATTAAGTCAATACTGCACAGACAGCAGATGATTGAAGAAAAAGGAGAGCCCAAGTCAACTAACAGCCAAATTATAGGTAGGGCCCAAGGCAGCGGAGAGCCGAAGAGGACGTATGGTCCAAATTAGCACAGGTCCAAACATAATGGAGGACTGAAGCCAATGTAGGGTCCAAGTGCATGCAACACCAAAGTATATGGAGCGCCCAAAGAAAAAACAGAGGATCAAAGTCAATGTAGGGCCAAGTAAATGCAGGGCCAATAATTTTGTAGGAGCAAATACGATGTAGGTCCCAAGATCACGCAGGGCCAACATGAACGTAACAACCAAGGAAGTGCAGGGGCAAAGTGTAAGGAGGGCCCAAAGAAGAGCAGGTGTGATGTGTACAGAGGGCCAAGTCAATGTAGGGGCCAAACCAGGTAGGTCACTTGGTTACAGAGGCCCAAAGGGAACAAAGCGGTTAGTGGTCAAAGAAAGGGGGGCCAAAAACCCAGAGAAGCCAATATTCAGTAGGGGGCAAGGACAAGCAGGGCCAAAGTATACACAGGG
>JAIFHY010000303.1:0-25287 GCA_022264835.1 Melampsora americana | reverse complement strand
AGTCTCATTCACTCAACGCTGCATCTTCATCACGTACCGTAGACGATATAGGCTTATCAATTCCTGAAATCGAAAACATCGGGGAAACATTGCAGGTACGCCTTTGCAAGCCCACGTCTCCGCAGCCAAAGCCGGGGTGGATGCTCTATCACAGGCAATAGCTGTCGAGTTTGGTCCTTTTGGTATCAGGTCTAACGTGATTGCTCCAGGTATGTTATATACTCAAAAACTATACTTTTAGACCAAAACTTGGTCTGTCATGTCTGGGAACCGAGTGGAATGAACTCACCCCAAGTTTTCTAACAGGCCCCATTGCAGATACTGAAGGTTTCTCCCGACTTTCGACATCTGAGACTAGGAAGACGATGGCTCAAGGAATTCCTTTACAGCGTTTTGGTCACCGAGGTGAATCAGATCACTTCACATTTCAATGCAACTCTTCAAAGAAAGATTGATTCCTTCTACTGAAACCCGATCTCTTTATCTATCAATCTAGACGATATTGGAAACGCCACCGTTTTCTTATTCTCACCAGCAGCCTGTTTCATAACAGGAACGATCCTTGGTCAGTATCCTTATCATCCATCTCGTCTTCCAGAAGAAGAAGAAGAAGACAATCTATCTGATCTGCTTTGATATGTTTTTGTTTTCTACTAAAAGTGGTGGATGGTGGTGAGAATCATTTAAGAGCCAGTTCACTTTCATCAAATTATCCTAAACTCTTTTTACAAAACGATGGAAAAGAGTTTTCGAAATTGATCAGTAAATTATAGTCTTAAGTGTAAGTTTAATCTTGATTTTTTCAAAGGAAGACTTTTTTCTTCTATATATCTTTCTGTTCGTCCTTATCTTTTTTTAGACTGTTAAACCTTTTTTTTTTGATTTGATTTTGATTTGGGTCCGGGAAGACAGTCAGACAATTGATTTAGTGAGAAGCAAGGGATTCGATTCAAAAAGTTTGATTTTATAGCTCTGATGATCAAGACTCTCTTTCAAAGCCTTTGTTTGTATGCATATACAGTACTCATCTCTTAGCTGTCTTGTACCCTCAGACTCCAAAATAGGTAGTCATCAAATGAGTTTGTGTTGTATTTGGTTTGAATTGATTTGTTGTTGTAATGCTTCATGTACTCATATCTTGATGAAGTATGAAGCTCATGAGTTCTTTGGTATCATTGAATCAAGCACCAGTTACGAAGATTGATTGATCAGAAGATGTTATGAGATGGATGAGGATTGAGATCGCAAGGACCACAACCCTTGGCCCGAACACTACCCGAAGATACAAGTCGGAGTTGATTGAGACCCGACACCTGTGTAGCATAACAAGATCTTGACCGAGTGATGCTTATAACTGAGTCTATAGTGATACACAATGTAGTTTGAGTATCGAATCTGACCACGTGGAAATCCAACAGCTCACACGTCAACTCAACATTCCACTTCGCAAGCATCACCAAAAAGAAACATCATCAAAAAACAGATTACTCTCCAACAAACCATCTCCCATCTCACCTTCAATCCAACTTACACCAATGGCACCTTCCAAACGAAAAGGCAAATCATCTCTTCTAGCTTCTTCATCACACCATCTAAACCTTCTGAAATCAAATCAGAATCAGAATCAGATCTAGATGAATCGATCGAAGTAGAAGAAGAAGAAGAAGAAGGTGTGTGTGTGTGATGAATCAGATAGAGATGAAGTTGGGTTTTGATGCTTGGATGATCTTCTGATCTTAAATTTCTTGGTTCGCTTTAGTTCTTCCTGTTAAGGTGAATAATGGATCGATTACTGAATTGAAGAACGCTCTTGATGATAGTACAAAGGTAAAATGTTTCATTCAAAACTAAGGATATCAAAAGATTTCGATTCTTACCCTTTTTTCCTGATGATGATGAATAATCTGAGTGGGGTTTTTAGTTACACTTGAGCAAGAATCATAAGTTTATTGAAGATCATGCTCATGATGATCTAAAGCTTATTTTGGGATGGTTGAGTAGTCTCTTGGCTGGTGCTCTTAGTTTTGCTGGTTGGCATTATGGTTGGGAAAAAACTCGGGGTTATACTCTTTATGTGGTGATTGTGTAGGTTTCTGATTCACTTTTTGTTTGATCTGATCTGATGCTCATTCGATTTGATTTGATTGATTTGATGATTCTTTGATTAGCTATTGGATCATTTCACTATCGCGATGGTACACGCATCATTTGTTCAAAAACAAATCATCTATGTAGGCAAACGAGCCTCTATGAATGATAAAGTAAGTTCTCTTCGCTTTACAAAAATTCAGATCAACTTAATCCATCATCCCATTCAAATCGATGATTCTTATTTAAACAGTCCACTTTTGAACGAATCACCATCTCAACTGAATCGAGTAGTTATGATCCGATTTATAAATTGAATCTAGAGTATCAAATCCCTAAAAAGAGTGGGATGAAGAACTATTCAAATCACTCAAGCTCCTTATCAAGATTTCTTTGATCTAGATGGGACTTTGATCGAATCTATTTGGAAGACCTATCTTGATGGGATTCTAAAGACTGCAGTTTCGAAAGCTAATTGATTCATTAATTAAAAAAGAGCTTATCTGATGTTGGATTGGATTGGTTTCTTTTTGATGATCAAGAGAGAAAGTGTGATTTGATTGAAATCCAATTTTGTTTGATTTTTTTTTTTCTTTTTTTTGAAATTTGAGTTTTCTTCAACATATGTGACCTTTCAATCAGATTTCTCTCTCTCTCTCTCTTTCGGTATAAATGATGATCATGTTTTGAAGAGATCAGATTTGAGTGATGTGTTTGGATGATTGATTGATAGATAGATGAAATCAAAGAAACAGATTAGGATGAGTTCTTGATTGTGTTTTTGGAGTCCAAGTTGAGTGATGATGAGATTGAGTGAGATGGATGAGACTCTGAGGTTACTTAAAATTCAACCCAAAAGTGGTTTAATTGTTTTTTAATTTTTATTTTTTTTTGATTTAATTTGGTCTTGTGTAACTCAAACTTCAGTCAGTCAGTCAGTCAGTCAGTCAGTCACAGTCACTTCCATCACTTTTGACTCAACTTTCCTTCAGAGTGAAGTTCAATCCAACCAAACCATCAAGATGCCAATCTCACCTTCACCTTCAAGTCCATTACCTTATCTCAACGATCGATCAAATAGCAGTAATGGTATGCAACTCCTCAATCTGCTTCACCTGGTCCATCCTCTACATACTTCTCTTCTTTACTCAGTCCTGATCCTCCTGATGCAGTGATCGAGAAACACAGATTATCAACCGGTAGAAGATCATTTGGTTTCCTAAGACCTTTAGCTACTCATTTCTCTCCTTATCCATTGGCTTTACCTTTTACTCATCGTAGATTAATGTTTCCACTTCCTAATTTCCTTTACTCCTCATTCAAGTTCAAGCTTATTAATCCCTCCAAACTATCGATCTAATCATCCTCGACATTCATCTCATCAAAGACGTTCTTCTGATAAACGATCCTATAAGCTCACCCTCATCTATGGTTTCATCCTTCTGACCGTCATCCTATTGGCCTTTAGTAAGATTCGATCAGCGATCAGGCGAACCACAAGACACATTCCTTTACCTTTTCAAGACCCTTCCACTCTCGTTCTGACTGAGAATGAGATTCGTAGAATTTGGGAATGGGAGATCAGTAATGGTCATTATCCTTCTTCAAGACGAACGCCGAGCTTAGTAGGACTTCATCAGATTCCAAATCCTAGTCTACCACGTAAACCACCGGAAAAGCCTATTCAACTCTCCGATCCTTCTGAATTCTTATCCACCTTTGAAGATGACGTTCTCACTCCTCCGATCCGATCTTTACAACAAAACCAACTTCGTGCTCCTCTCTCATTCTTGGACGATGTCATTCCAGTTGGACCTAGACGATCCTATCTAAACATCTCCACTCCTCAACCGTTTCATCCCAATCGATCATCGAGCTCATCATCCACCTTTACCTTATCCTCCACGCCCCATCTCAAATGCTATCATGGATCTGATGTGATCATGGACTACTGTGATTTTTCTACGAATCAATACGTTCGAGATTGTTTAGAGATCCTTCGAATGGGTGGAGGTCTGGATTTGGAAAAACGGGTGAGACGAGGTGATACTCGAAGATGGAGACATATTTACCATGAACAAAATGATGATGGAACGGTTCGGAAGACGAACTTTGCTCCTTCATCAGAGACTGAACTAGGAACACATACGATCGATGAAGAATCTGGGGAACAACTCATCAAAGATCCCTCTTATCGTCCGATTGACGTTTTACAAATGCTCACATCAGATTCTTATCATTCAAAGCTCAAAGCCTTCAAGACAAAATTCATTCTGCTGATTCACGTCGTCGTGCGACTGCTAAACATCCATCTCATCCTACCTCTGATCCTACTTGTGATTCGGATTATCCAAAAATCTTCCATATCTTCTGGGCCGGTCCGTTCACCGACAAACCGTATTTGGCACTCTCCTCATTCCTTTACACTCAAAACCTGGTTTACATCTTCCACTAGCTTCTCAGAAACGAAACGCTAAATTATCAGCAGCAGAAGAGGAAGCTCATCTTCTTCGATCAAAGTTCTTGGCTACCACTTGTAGACCTCAGATGTGGGTTTGGATCAATCCAGGTCCAGCTGCATCCATTCCAAATCCGAAACGCCAGACGAGAGATGTTTGACAACTTGAAGCAAAACCCATGGAGTGCACCATTCTTCATGATCGATTCCGTGAAGTGATCAAGTTCAAGATGTGGAATACTACCGAACAACTTGACGGTGTTCCCGAAGTCAGAGATCACTGGCGTGAACTTCCTTTGTTTAATAGCGGAGGCGTCAAATACGGATCTGCACCAGTCACGTCTACGCCAAGTGAAAAGGTTCGAACTGGTCATGACGATAAGGCACATGGTCCGAGTGGAAAGGAGACTGTCAAGATCGGGATAGTCGTCCCAGAAGAAAAGGCTAAACTGGTGGATAAAGACGGAGATGGACATGGTGAAGCTCCAGATGTGGTGGAAGAAGAACTGGGTAGATTCGGAAACCACACTCGAGGTGAAGCAGCTGTAGCAGAAGACATGACCGTCACTGAACCTGCACCAGTGGTCGAAGGGGAAGATAAGCCTGTTGCTGACTCACCCACCGTCCCTGTGGCTCCAGCACCTAAAAAGTCGGAAGATGAACTCTTTGAGCGAGTCGGTTCAACCTCCTCCAAAGGTTATGATCGTCTCTCTGTAGTATTATCAGATATGGCTCGATTTGTACTATGTCATCGATTTGGTGGGATTTATCTTGATGCAGATACGATCTTATTACGTGACTGGGAAGAGCTTTGGGGTTGGAGGGGTCAATTTGCCTATCGATGGAGTCGACATGAGAAGTATAACACTGCTGTGCTCAGACTCCATCGACATTCTGCCATTGGTAGCTTCTTATTCAAGACTGCACTTGCCAACGGATTAGATTTTCATCCGATGACTATCTCTAGGTCAGTTCTACACTATCTGCTTTAAGACGATCGAAGAAAAAAAGCTGAATTGGCTGTTCCGGTTCTGATAGATACACAAAAGACGCTTCTCTTGATGGACTCTTGTTACGTGTACCAGATGCACTTTTTGATTCAGCATGGTTGAATACAGAATATTATCAAAGAGATCGACCTGCGTTTCCTTACTTTAAACGGTTTGAAGATTTCTTTGATCCTCCTAAAGAGACGGATGCTGGACCAGCTGCGATTGGGTTTGATGGGTTTTTCAGAGGAGCTTTTAGTTATCATTTTCATAATTTTTGGTGGTAAGTGATCTGATTTTGTTCGATCAGAAGCTTGATCATCTATCTTTCCTCTTTTTATAAAGATTGTAGAATGAAGTTGACATGGTCTTGGTTTTCTTATAGGATTCCGTTTGACACCTCACGTAATTGGCCAGACTTGGGTCCACGTTTGCAAAAGGTGAAAAAGAAGCCAGAGTGAAATTGTTAGCAGCCAAGATGTCCACTGTGAAATATCAACAACAACAACAACAAGAAACAACAAAGCGAATCGAATGGGAATCCAGAGAGTAGTCATACTTGGAGTAGTAGCTTAGGATCAGATGCACGACGACCGATGAATTATAAGACACGTGAAGAGATTGAAGAAGAGTTGATGAAGACCTTGAAGTTAGATGAAGATGATGCAGCAGATGATGAGAGAGATTTAGGTTGGGCAACGGTTTTTGAAAAGGACGTTTGAAGCTTATTTGAGATGTGAAAGACCGAATATGTATGGTGAATGGCTTGTAAGTTGACCTTTTTCGGGGGTGTTTTTTTTGAATTAGATTGAGTGATGATGAAATGATTATTAACTGATGTTTCTTTCTTTGATGACTTTTTCTTAAACCCAATCATTAATCAATCAATCAATTAATAGGACTGGGCTGATCAACTTACATAGAATATGAGGAGAAAGAAAAAAACCAAAATTTGATTTACAAGATCATCTTTTCTTACAAGATTTATTAACACTATGAATTTTTTTTTCTTAGAAGGTTTCATCAACTCATTTCATCAAAAATCATATAAAACTGGTTTTGAATCTTTTTGATTTTTTTTTTCGTGTTTTTGCAAACCATCTTCTTTTCATTTACTCACTTTCTCTCTCTCTCTCTTTCTCTCTACATCTCTTCTTTTTTGGTTTTTCTTCTTTTTTCTTTTTGGTTTTGGTTTATTTTTTTTTTTTGAAAGAAAAGAAAAAGAAAAGAAAAGGTTTCATGGAATTTAAAAATCGAAATGAAGTGATTTGCAAAGGTGTTTTTTGTTTTTTTGTTTTTTGTTTTTTTTGTTTTTGTTTTCTTTGGTATATAGATGATCAATTTAATGATTTAAAAATGAAATTTCAAAAATCAATTGGGGGTTCTTTTTTTTTTTGTTTGGTGGTGGTTGTTGTTGTTGTTGAAATGAAACCCATTTAAAAAGTTTTTTTTTCTTCATAATTCAAAATTGATTCTTTTTTTTTCTTAACCGATTTTAAATAAGTTTAAATTTTTTTTTCAGTGATCATATGTGAATTGAAGTTTTATCCGGTTAGAAGAAAAAGAAGGTATGAAAGTTTTGAATTGAGTTTTTGAATTGAATGAATTCGTTTAAGGAATTTTCATTCATCAAATTCAAAGAATGTTTTTCTTTCCCTTCAAAATGTATCCAAGAGTCTTACTTACTTAATTGGATTTTGTGGGTACAATACCTTTTACCTCCTTCTGTCAATCACACTCACTCACTCTCTCCAAATTCTGACATGAGATCATGAGCCCAGGCTTTTGCCTAAAACTTCTTAACTTTCTCTTGATCTCATATCTTCCTTTAGAAAGTCTTGAATGAAGTGCATCATCAAATGATCTCTCACACTCCTCTCTATCCTTTGCCCACTCTTCATCTGTCAACTGCCCGCCCCAGTGGTTTTGAGAACTGTGAGTAAATATTCAGTTTGGGCTAAGCTCAAGACTACGCTACATGTGTTTTAGATGCTGTGTGTCAAAAAGGTTTTGCTCACAAGAAAAAGTACACTACAGTTGGGGTATTCAAAACTCATGTTTCAGGTCCCAGAGATGACATCCAAAAACTTCTAAAACATCTCCAAGATGTTTAATCTGGATCTTCACTTTATTTTGGAAACTTTCTTCACACAACACACTTGGATGCCTACTTGAGCTAAGAGGTGACATGAGACACCTTTCAGAGCTTTTAGTACATGATCTTGTGCTGAGACATATGGCATATTGGTAAGGTAGGAAGGGTTTTGGGATCTTGGATTGAAAATGATGATCTCAAATGATTTTCAGAAATGACCAAAAGTGACATCCAAAAATGTTTTAAAGATCTCCCAGGAGTTTCTAGATCTCACTTCTGAACAGTTCTGGGGTCCAAAACACAATTGTTTTGAAGACTCCTAGTTCAAAGAATGTTTTGTGCTTGGCAAATTGAAAGATGGCTATAAGATCTGAGGAAAAGATCTATTTTTTTTTTTTTTTTTTATTGCATGCTTAAAGTGCCTCCTGAGCCAAGGGCTATCAGGCACTGTAACTACTTGTGCTCCGCTCCGGTAAAAACCCCTGTGGGGAAAAGGACGCGTGCTGGCTGTTTAAAGTATTACAAGTGTTATGTTTGGTACAAATAATGGCGCTAGAGGAGGGGGTACAATTAATATTGTGGGGAGGAAGGAGGCGGGGCCTCAGCCGGGACCGCCTCGTCGACAATTCTTGCCCAGACCCAACGGGTTTTAAACCGCCAAGTCGAGTTCGAGTAATGGGCGATACACTCAAAAGCTTCTGGGTTTTTGAGGATATCTGAGGATTCGTGCAGTTGAAGCTCGTTGAGTGCTGCTGAGAGTTTGATCCGTTGGCGTTCGTATCTGGGGCATATAAAAAGGAAATGGTCAATGGTCTCCGTTCCCGCTTGGCAATCGCAAAGGGGGGTCCCGGGCGCTGTTGATGCCTTGAATAGATAGGTGTTGAGGTAGACGTGATTAGATCTGAGTCGTGTGATCGTGGCGCATTCGTGCTTCTTCAGGCCACTGAGGGCCCTTAGGTGTTTTCTTGGTGATGGTTTGTGTCCGAGTCGTTCAATTTCATTTTTGGTGAAATTGTTGTCGTCGCTGATTGCCCACGCCTTGATCGCTGTGAGGAAGCTAGCAAGGGTAGGGGTGGAGGTAAAAGTACTTGGTAAGTCTCGTTTCGCGAGTGTGTTCGCGATTTTGTCGACAACCTCGTTGCCAACAATACCTTTGTGGCCCGGACACCAACGTATTGTTATCCGGGCGGTCTGGAAGGTCTTTTCCAGGTAGGTGAGGAGCTTGAATGCTTCCTTTCGGTCTGGTAGTGATGTGACGGATGGCGGGCAATTGCCAAGGTCCTTGATCACCGACTGGTTGTCGAGAATCAGTGAGATTCGTCGGGTTTTTTGCGTGGCGTGGCGAAGCGCAAGTGCAAGGCCCAAATGGACCCCTTTGTACTCCGCCTCGTAGATCCCGTGGAGACGGGCTTTGCCTAGATGCCGAGCAAGTGATGTGTTAGTATTCTGGCACCAAGCTGCTGCTGCAGTATTCTTGGTAGGTATGCGGGAGCCGTCTGAGTAGATGATCAGGTGCTCCGCTGAATCCCGAAGTGCTCTCGTCCCGCACTGGCCACGGGTTCGCTTGACTGGATGACGGTAGAGTAGTTGGGAGGTCGACGTAAGACGGGTGGTTGGGTCGATGGGGAGTTGGTTGTGTATTCTCCAAAAGTTTCCCCCAACTGGTGTTGGAAGAACTGGTGGAAAATGTTGCGGTGGTATTTCGGGCTCGAGCTTTGTGCCTGCTGAATAAAAGGGAACAATGGGTGGTGGTTTGGCTTGGTCAAGGCTGTAGCAATGAAATTCATTGTCTTAGCTTTTAAGCGGGTCTCTGGCCGGAGGAGGTTCATGTCGTGCTGTAGAAAGATTCGAGGTGTGGTGTGCAGAGCGCCCAGCGCTGCCCTAGCACAGGTGTTGTCGATCGTGGACAGGTGTTGTAAAAAATAGATGGGCGGGTCGAAAGTCGCCCAAGCTGCAATGCCGTAGTCGGTTGCTGTGTGCACCGTGGTGGTGAGGAGCGTGCGCATCAAGTGTGGTGGTATCCCCCATTCCGACTTTGCCAGCGAGGCGACAAAGCCAGCGCGTTGCTTCCCTTTGGTTTCAACCGCCACTTTGTGTAGGTTGAATTTTAGTTGCCGGTCAAAGATGACTCCAAGCCACTTCGCGCTGTCGTGCGGGGTCAGGCCCTTGCGGGACCCGAAGTCGATGGTAGGTGGTTGGCGTAAGTCTTCTGGCATAAACAGCACCCAGTGGCTTTTCTTGACGTCGAAGATGGCCCCGTGCCTTTCGGCCCATTTGGTCTGGCGAAAGGTCAGGGTCTGTAGTTTCGATTTGAGCTGGTGCGGGTCTGCTGCCGACGCCAGGAGAATGACGTCGTCGACAAAACCTAGGGCCTCTGCCCATGCTAGTGGTTTGGCGATGTCGAGGAGCGATGAATTATAGATGAGGTATAAGAGTGGGGAGAGTGGTGATCCTTGAGGTAACCCGTGTGTCAGGTCGTAGGGGTTCGATTCGAATCCGTTGAACACCAGCCGGGTGGCGCGATCGGAGAGGAAGTTGTTGAGGACATTGAGGGTTTGGGAGTGAAGACCCATCCTCTCGAGCGTGTCTAAGAGACGTGGGTGATGAACGGATGGAAATGCAGATTTAACGTCAGCAAACATTGCACCAACGATATTACCTTTGGTCCATTCTCCACGAATATATGCCACTAGGTGTACTAGCGCTTCGTGGCTGGAGCGGTTTGGACGGCCACCGTAGTGCCCGCTATTGAGGAGTTGCCGCTGTTCGACCTGTTGCGAAAGGTGCACGGTGATCAGCTTTTCATAGAGCTTGCTTATGGTGTTAAGCAGAGCGATAGGACGGAATGAAGACGGGGATGTGTAATCAGACTTCCCCGGTTTTGGTATCATCACCGTTTTTGCCTCTTTCCAGCGCTTTGGAAAGATTCCGGTGATGGTGATGCACTGGAAGAGAGCGAGCACATGGTGTTTAACCTGAGCCCATACCTCCTTCCACACCCAGTTCTGGATGCCGTCACCCCCGGGTGCTTTGAGGGGAGGGCACTTGTTTACGGCGTCAAGGATAGCTTCCTTTGTGATTGAGTCGACCAGGCTAGGCATGACGGTTTGGATGTTTTCGATTCTTCGGTGAGCGGGAAGTTGAGTGGTGTCGTGTCTTGAAGATCGCACGGTGCTGTCGCAACACAGGTCGCGCTGAAAAGAGCGTCAGCTTTCTCCTTGTTGGATGAGCACGAGGAGCCATCAGCTGTGATCAGGGTGTTGATCAGGGGGGAAGGTTGCCTTCCAGAAGCGAACTTCTTCGCCTGGAAGAGAGTGTCGTGGGTCAGGGAGGACAAGTACACTTTCCAACTATCCTCCTTGGCCTTGCGTATTGCCGCGGTGAATTGATTCCTGGCTGTTTTGTAAGCTTTGCGGTCGTCCTCGTGCCTCGTCTTCTTTAGCTTTTGTTCGGCTTGAGGGTTTCCTTTCGTAGTGGGTCCAGAATGAGCGGGTTTCCACCACTTCTTGTGTTTACCAAGAGGTGGCTTCCGCGGGGAGTTGTCGTTTTAGGGCAGTGGTGATGGTTTGGATGAGGTCGTTGTCAAATGCCTCAATCATCTCTCGATTTGTCAGAGGTTTGATTGCGGGAAGGTTTTGTGACACCTGGCAGCGTAAAGCCAGTTTGTCCACCTTACTCCAATTCTTTTTGGTCGTGGTTGTACCTGGTCATGTGTGCCAACGTCGGGTATCAATCGGAATGTGGTGATTAAGGCCTGGTGGTCCTGGAGGTGGCTTGTCAGGCTATCCTCATCAATGATGCACTGTTGAATCACTTCATCCAGTGCTTCATTGACCCACACCTGGTCGATAGATGTCCCACGGGTTATTTTCGAGCAACACCAAAGGTTGCAATGCCCGTGGGGGGAGCGTAGGTGCATATTCCAGTCAGACATCAAGTCTACTAGGCGTTCGGCGTCCCGGTCTTGAGTGTCGATGGTAGCTGGGATTCCACAGGGTCGAGTGTAAGTTGCAATCTGTCGTTAAGATCGTCGGGAGTAGTTGAATTTCGGTTGGGAGGCCTTTCATCAGTGTTTCGTATTGCGTTGAAACCTGAGAAGACGGCAGGGTCGTTGTAGACATTACGATGAGTATCATGAAGCCACACGCGTATTTTACACGTGCAAGCTGCGATTGTCTCTAGATGAAGACGGCAGCGGGTTGATTTCAGCTTGTATGTCTTTCCGGATATATAGTACACGCACGTGGCCTGGCGCCTGTGTTACGTGCAGCTGGTATAGGGCTGATGAGTGTCCAATTTTGGGTGGGCATTGGGCAGGTAGTCAACGTTGTTGACGGCCGGTTCTTGGATGGATAAAATGGAAAACAGATTAGTGAACTCAGAATTAAAGAGAGAAAGGGCTGTGTCTGGGGAGTGTCTGCAATTTAATTGCAGCACTGATTCGGTGTCAGGTAAGGTGAGTTTCTTCGGAGTTGCTCTAACATTGCATGTCAGAATTTTCAACTGCCGGAGTTACAATAACTTGGGGGATGCGCTTGGATTTTGGGGGGGCAATCCAGCTGCTATACACGCAGCGCATTGTGGGTGAAAAGGGGAGTGGAGCAAGTTCTGGTCATTCCCTTCAAAGAGGCGCTTTGCCGTCTTGGTCGGATCTAGTTTGACCAGGCCCCTGAGGCATGCGACACATCTTGGGGGACTGTGCCTTTTTGATACAGGCGTGCGCGTGGTGTTCCTCGCCACAGGTATGGGCATATGGGTTTGTCCGGGCACGAAGGGCCGTGTGTCCCGTCTTTTGACAATTATAGCAGCGCTTTGGCGGCTCTCTGCCAGGGTTAGTCTTGCGGAGACTTCTGCCGAACCAGATCTTCTCGCGGACACATTTGTCAGCCTGGGGTTGGCTGGTGAGGCCTATCAAGAGCGTTGAATACCGCTTTGAGGTGTCATCCTTAATTCTGGGGCTGAGCCATCGAATGAACCCCATCTCCTGAAGGAGGTCAGGGTTTGAGGCCACCAATTCTTCCCTGTGACTGGTGATATCAGGGTCAAATGAGGTCGGGATTCCATGAACTAGAATCGTGAAGTATTCCTGCCTGATCTGCAGGTTTGCCGAGATGCCCGGCAGCCAGGCTTTCTCGGTCTCTTTTACCTTCTCGGCGTGGTCTGCTGACGTAAAGTGCAAGACCAAGTCGTTTGATGGGTGTCTTTGGCCGGTTTTGACGGTAATGGGGACTCTGACGAGCCATTGAGTTTGATGTTGTTGGTTCTAAGGGACGAATTGAACCCCTGAATCAACTGGGTGACAGATAGATTCCCTAACGCCACAGACGATTTGTCGGTCTGTGTGAGCGTGACGGTGTTGGTCAGTCTCTTACGAGTGGTTGGCTTGGGAGCGGCCTTCCGACCCGTGTTAGGACCAGGTGTGGTCGATTCTGACGTGCCACCTGTAGACTTGGAGGCTGCCGCGGCATATGAACCTCTAGCACTCTTGGTCTGTGAGGGCCGAGGCCTTTGCGTAACATCTCTTGAGTTGAGAAGAGCAAGTTGCTCAGTGAGAACATCAAGCTTGTCGCTGATCGCGCTGGCTTGGAAATCAAACACCGGTGTGTCCCGGTTGGGGGTTCATTATCGGCGCCGCCGCTCTGGTGGAGCCTGCAAGGGCTGACGCCGGTTTACGGAAGAGTTGTCGTTTGGACTTCTCGAACTCGTTCAGGTCGAAGGCGCCGTTAATCAGCACTAGGAGATCGGCCGCCGTATCGGTATCGATTGAGATCTTCTTTGCAATTCTCCCTTTGGCCGGGAGCTGGATTGCGTCGTTGGCCACTGCCACCAGTTTCGCTAACATGACCGTGAGCGACCGATCCTCCTCACAGCCTGGGATCAATCGCGCCATCCTCTCGGTTCGAGGGGTCCCGGTTACCTCCTGGACGTGCTCTTGCGCAGTTAGGCCGGGGTGCTGGCTCTAGCTCGTTTCCTGGAGTACTCAACCAGAAGAGGGACCTCGGTTCGTTTTGGATTGATGCCTAGCGTGTCCGAGGTGATTTCGACCTGTGGAAGACCTTCGCTCGAGCCTTTGAGAAAAGCAGCAACTGCCTCATCGTTCTGGCTGGACGCGTTCGGATCCGTCCAATCGTCAGGCGTATTGTCGGTGTGGTCCCCTTCGACCATCTGTCCCGTGTCGGACGCGTCGGGGGGCATTCGTCGCGAGTTATCGACGGGAGAAGGTGGTGATGGGGTTCGAAAAAGTTAGGAGAATGAGCTGGCGGAACTGAAATTCGGGTCACGTGACCGCAGGAAAAATCTGTACGAAGTCAGAAAAGATCTAGTCAATAACTAAAGAAGATCATCATCTCAATGACCAAAGAAGTGAGAAAACCATGATGATAAGAATCAGTAAGAATTAAATTAACAGCACAAGAAAGAGAGAAGATTGCATAAGAATGAGAATCACCTGAGGGAAAGATCTAGTGAGTAAGTAGAGGAGATGAGAATCTCAATGACCAACAAAGTGAGCAAACCTGTTCATCATAAATGTTGATCAGAATTGGTAAAGAAAAAAGGAAACAAATATAGTCAAAACCTTTAACTATTTATACTGACAACATCATATATAGACAGTCACAGCAAATAACATCATCACTAACAATGACATCATAGATGGGTACAAAAATATAAGAATTAAACATGAGATTAGATGACTCTAAGATATGATAAGATATGATTTGCCTATGATGTGTCATACTTCAATTAACACCCCTAGCTTTCCCAATGTGACAAGATACAGCCGTCTTGACTTGTTCAAAGAAACCTATATCACCAATTGTGTGTGGGTTTCTTTTTGGGAAGACCATGCTGTTATTCATGAGGCCAGTGTATTGAATTGTACCCTTCACATCAGCCTCTTTGAACAAGCCTCCACCACTGGTAAAAAAACCTTTTGGCCAATTCTGAAATCTGAACCTTGAAATTCCAAAGATTTGAGTTAACAACCTTGGTTTGGACAGTGACTAGACCCAATCTGTGGCTGGCTGATGTCTGGTGAATACCAACATGCTTATCAGCTTTGAGTAGTTGATTGGCTTTAAAGGCAACCATTTTTAACTCAAATAGGTTTATCCCAATCTTTCTAGACCACAGTGTGTGTGGGGGGTGAAACCCTGCAACAAGTGGCCAAAAGAGAAGATGAAGGTCTAGAGGCTAGGCTGGGTGAGGTGGGCAAAGAGACTGTGGTTTTTGAGAACATCACAGGTTTTGATTTTTTGGATTTTACAACCAAATCTAAGGTTTTATTTAGTAAAGGCTTAGGTTTTGAGACCACTTTTTTCTTTTCCTCTTTTGAGAAAGCCAGGAAAAGGAATGGCAAAATAGCTATGATTGAATTTAAGAGTCTTGTGTATCTTTTATCAATAGGTTAAGATATTTTGATATTTTCTTTTTTCAGCTTGATTATATGAAGATCAAATGCTTAAACTGAAATTTATTTGAGAATTGTGAAAAGGGTTATAGATATACATATATGTAGATATTTTTCATGGTGGAGTGAAAGGTGAGAAATCTTTAAAAGATGTGAAGAATTAGGTAGTGTATGTATTTGTGGTACTGAAATTCAAAAGGTAGATTTTGACTTGCTTTGAACCTAGGAAAAGAATGGTGAGGAAAAACCATATACAGCTATCCTAGAAATTTCTGTCATCCTCAATTTTTATTTTACAACAGCTGTTTTGACAAAGATTGATTTTTTTTGTGAAATCTTGTTGTGGTGCAAAACCCAGATTTTGTCTCTCACTCAAATTTGTCCTTCTGCTAATTGAAAAAGAATACAGGGAAAATCAAAACCTTTAAATGAGATGAAGCTTTGGTTTTGTTGGCTGCAGTAACAACTTGTTGAAGTCTTCATTTGATGTACAGAGAGAAAAGAATGGAAAACTTAAATCAAGTTGGAGATGAGAAAAGATTACCATTAGGATTACCCCAACAAAGGGTAATAATCAAATTCATCAATTGTATACACATTGTTTAGCATGTACTTCTCTTTTCCATCTTTGGAAAGAAAAGTACATACATCTTCACTTTTTCATTTCACTATTATTGTTCAACTTTGTTCATGGTAATGGTTATGAGTCTTATTCTTGTTGACTATGTTAGTACAATAGCTCTAGAAGTTCTCCAGATCATGATCAAATAAGTTATAGATTTAACTAACCTGTCTACTTAAAATTCTGTAGCTTATTTCAGGTATATCATACTTATTATTTAATCTCATGTTTCACTTTTATCTAACTTTCTATATTAACTTGCTTTAGGTCAAAAGTCTTAAAAACCCTAGGTGTTTGTCTATCTTGTTGCTTACTCTTGATGTTGCACTTTATCAGATCTCTGCTTTGAGACTCTCAGTATTTCACACCACTTTGTTCAAAAAAGTGGTCAAACATTCTTGAAACAAATGGATTTCATTTTTTCAAGGGATAACAGAGATCTAAGCTAAAATACATATAATACAGTGTTGTATCAGAAGCCTGCTGTTGAGTTGGCTGCATCTTGTAGCCAATACACAGCTGTATTGGCTCTCATTTGATGTGAACCTTCAACAAAGACAAAATATAAAAAAATCCAACAAGACATCAATTTCTAGAATAGCTGGAGTATGATGCCCTATTTGTGGCTTTGATGACCCTGCACCTGCTTTTACCATTTAAGCCTCTGGAAAAAAAGCTTCTGCAGATGCTATCTTGTTGCATGTTGGATTGGTCAAGCAAGCAAATCAAAGACGTGCCACTGATTAGATTGTCCTTTAATACCAGTTGATTCATCAAAGGTATTGGTTCATTGAAAATGAGTTGATTTTTGATTCATCTCTTTGGATGTGAATCTAACAATTGAAAGATTCTCAATCATTGAATCAAATAAACACACTTTGATTGTTGGATCCACAGAAGATTTGAATGCAACCATCAAATCTTGATTGATTGAATCAATGCATTTAGTTTTCAATTGATTTGATCTGGATCTGCAGACAAATAAGATGACCAATTGAAATGATTTGATTTAGATCAATCAATATACTGAATCATCAATTATTTCATTCCAGAGATGCACAAGAAAATATGTTGATTGAGACATGGGATATGGGGTTGGTGGGTGTCTGATGAAGTTGTTGATGTGGGCTCAACAAATGAAAAAAATTGAAAGTTATAGTCAGTGATGGTACTCAAAGTGAGTATGCAAAATATACCTATTTGGGAAACCTAGTTGGTCAGGGCCACAAAAAATAGGTTCTGACCAGAGAAAGTGAGCCAGCCAACTCGTACTTCTGTGCTGGTTGCCTACTTTGCGTTTTTTCAGCTGTAGAGCTCCACTGTCACATATCCCACACTCATCATGATAAGAACTTTCTGGAGGCTTGAACTAGATCTATGGACAGTTCTTGCTAGCGGCCAATACAAGGCATTGGCAAGACAGATTTTGGAGGCGTAAAAGTAGGCAGAGGGACCTCAAAGCTACAACGTTTTGGGAAACATACTTGAAACAAAAATCCTGGCCAAAAAGAACTGGGTTCCAGGTCTAGAAGTAGGTAGGTTCTACCTACTTACCTTGAGTACCCTTAGTGTGGACAAATCTGACTTCTTCTGGACTGTGCTTAGTTTTTGGAAACCTAGGATCCTAGCTTTCTGAAGATGTCAGAATCTGCCCTTCAACTTTAAGCACTGTAATTGGAAAGCTTGGATTACAGTAGGTAAGTCTGCTGTGTACTTCAGTTGTTATCACCTAGTCCCAACCACAACTTCACCTGTGCAGGCCAAAACCCATGGGTAAAAATAAAAAATAATAAAATAGCTGGCCACATCAACTCAAAAAGTCACTCACCGCATAAGCCACCCCCCATTAACTCCCAAATGACTTTTCAGCCCCTACTAGCCCCTTGGGGCAAGTGAGATGGCTTGTGTTGGTCAATTTTGACTTTTACGGGAGCGCATGTGGTTGGGACTAGGTGATACAGTCAAACCCGCGCCAATCACATAAGTTGGGTGGAAGGCTTTTGGTATGCATTATGACGGGTTATGCAATTCCGTTTTCAAACTTAGCAGTAAAAAACATCAAGATTAGCAATTTTTAGGATTTTTTTCTATGCATTATTGCGGGTTATGCATCTGCGCGGGTATGCAATTGCGCGGGTTTGACTGTAAGCACTGTACCTCTTGGCCAGCCAAACAAAATTTCAATATTGAGCTTCAAAACAGATAACTCAATAGGATCATGTCAAGCTGATAGCTAGACAGGTGGAATCAGAACATTAAGCTTAATCAATCCATACATACTTGGGATGATTGTTGGCACTGGTCATTTTTCTTGTAGATGATCAACATTTGGACCCAAGCATAGGTGTCCTACTTAAAGTACAGACCTAAGCCACTTGAGCTAGGTACCTGAGCTACTTAAGCTAGGGACTTAAGCCTTCAAGTAGCCCGTTCTTCTTCATTGATGGCGTATCCACCCTTGCCTTGATTGAGGTTACTTTCAAAGATGCCAACGATTGAGCCCAGGGCCGGTTTTGGTCAGGGGTAGGATAGAGTAGACTTTCTGTACTAAGTTGACAGGTATGTAAAGATTTGATTTAATTAAGTAAAATTGATGTTTTTTTGGTTTGTTTTGGTAATAAAGTTGAACAAGAGCTTGCGATCAATTGAAATGAATCTTCTTGGACAAATAGACTCGAGATGATTTAAATTGTAGAGTATGAATTACTGCTGAATTTTTAGTCGTGATTTCTGATGTGATGTGATTTTGAGAATGAATGAAGATTGAGAAGGAAGTTTAATAAGTTTTGACTGTATGAAGTCAGAAAGGTATTTTGTGATATTAAAGAAGTGAATTTGAAATGTGTAGAGAATTTAAAATGATAATAATAATAATAAAGTAATCGATTGATCACCTAATCTAACATGATGAAATAAAAACATCACATTTAATCCAAATCAAAAGTTGTTGAAGGATATTAAATTTTTTTCAACTTTTCACTCATCAACCCATCACTTGAGTTGAAGACCTTCAAGATTATTATTTATTATTTATTATATCACTTCACTTTATCACTCCACAGAGTCAATCAAATCAAACCAATCAAATCGAATCAATCAATCAAACAAATCGAATCAAATCCAATCGAATCAAACAAATCGAACCAGAACCAAACCAACAACAAACCAACAAACCAACAAACCAACAAACCAACAACAAGATTTCGATTGATTTGAAGATGATTCGATTTGAAGAAAAACCAACGAAAACGAAAACGAAAAATCAAAATCAATCTAATTTACCAATCAAACCATCTTCTGTTGCTTCTGCTTCTTTCTCTTTATCAACCACTTCAACCAGAACAAATGATGATTTAATGATTGATTTCAAACCAACACCAACTCAATTACCTTCATTACCTTTCACTTCAACTCCTTCTTCAATCAACTTGGAAATCGATCAATCAAACTCAAACGATTTATTATCTCTCTTACTCATCGAACATCTCACTTCAATCTCAAGATCAATCCAATCCTCTCGATTCACTTCACTTCATCTTAAATGATCCTAATCCATTCGATCCTAATTCAATCTCACCTCATCTCTTAAATCGATTACGTTCAACCTTGTGTGCTTCTCTCGATTCATCATCACCTCTGCTTCATCAATTCACTTCTACTTCACTTTTCAATCAACTTTGTCAACCTCAACCTCAACCTCATCAACCTCAATCTCAACAATCCTTTTCAAAACGATCTCAACCCAACTCTCCTCTCTCTCATCTCTTTCGTCGTCAATACGCTCAGGGTGATGGTACCGGTCCATTTGCTGATGGCTGTATGTTCAATCTCTTCTTGTATTTCAATCATATATATTGAAATCAAACTGATCACTTACTTATTCGATTAGATCCTGCTTGTACGGCCGTTAGCAATGCTATCCTTTCATGTTTCCCTAAATCAAATACAACACTCATCCAACACACTTGGTCAAAATTCATTTGGAACAACAATTACCCTACCTTCATCGGTTCCAGGTACGTGACTTTCTTCTATCTTTATCACCGGACCCACCCAATTGACTCTCTCTCCTCTTCTTCTCATCTAGATTTGTTGACATCTATCTCTTCAATGCTCAATCTGAGACAATCGTTGCGAATTGGACCTCAATCGCTAATGACCGAGGAATGATTGGGATCTATGCTAGTGATGATTGGTTTCCGGATCAAACTACTTGGACCGTTGGTCAAAATCGTACCTTTCCTTACTTCTTCGTCATCACTGGTAGTGGGATACCTCTCACAGGTGGTGAACAGCATCAATCTACTTTCACTGTCGTTCAAACCGCTCCACCTGCCGCTCTAGCCTCTTCTCTCTCTCTCACCGCCTTATCAACCATGTCTTTGCACAATCAACCTACAAATTCTTCTGGACCCGGTTCCAATGGCACTTCGTCTCTTCAACACGCATCAAATTGACTCGTTTCCGAAATGGGAAATCGCATTAATTGGTGGCTCTTTGCTTCGAGATCCTTGGCCTTCATTCCCGCTAAACATCTTATTGTTTTCTTTCTCCACTTTGTCACGTGTGCTTGGAGTCTTGGCTCTCGTGACTTTTTGATTGCTACCTACCTCACTGTTAGCAATGCGAGAAGGCGACGACAGATCCGAAATTGGCAATCGGTGGCGATCGGTGGTAGCGGGGAAGTATCGGTAGTCGAAGTCCTATGATTCCAAAACCCAGAAGTTGCAGCCTTGATTGGACAAACCGTCAGAAACGTCATGAAGTTGGTGGACCCGGAGGTGGGGCAACATCGGGTCAAGATGTCACTTCACCATCAAGCTCAAGACCAGGCTCACCACTTTCAGCTGCTGCCACTGGAGGAGCCGCTTCGTTTGCTTATCCAGCGATAGTAGGGGGAGCAGGATTTGGAAGCGGTTCTCAAACAACCGGTGTGAATGAAATTTCTACAAATCCAGATGGACCGATCAGTTCAGTCGATGCATCCATCATGGCCGATGCCTTTCGAAAAGCCTTACGTAAACCTGAATTTGCACCTACTACTCAAGACGACAGTAGTCCGGAGACAAGTCCTGAAACTGAATCAAAAGCCTTTGTACCCGCACCACCTCGTACAAGAGTTAGCATGCATGCTCAAGTCGTCAGTGTGGATGATGAAGATGATGATCAGAATGTAGATGATGAAGACGATGAAGAAGCAAAAGAAATCATGGATCGTGAATTGGCTAGTGAGGGTAGAAGTATGACTTCTGTTGATGTTCGGAAACGACCGGAAGTTCATTCATGAGAAACTCGGATCAAGCTTTTCTGTTTTCAACTTTGATTACTTTATTGAAGAAAACGTGAAAGAAGAGGACATGAAACTGTTATCAATATGAAGTTCATTAAACGATATATATCCAACATATCCCAAAACAACATTCATCTTAATGAAAAAAAATCAAATACCGATTTATGATTCATGATTTCTACCGGACATTCTCCACTCGGTCTGGCTTATTGGGTCTCTCTTCCAAACCCAAGGAAGTCACTCGTATACCCAAGTCGTGATTACCTATGATCTCTTTTTTTACCTTTTGTCAGTTTATGTCTGTGTGTGTGTTGTTTTTACCTTTATGTTCTTCATCTCTTTCTCTCTCTCTCTCTTTCCTTTCTTTCCAATCTCTTTTGTTGTTTCGTTATCTTTTTTTTCCAATCAGATCCTTTTTTATAATATGTCTATGAGTGATGACAGGTTTGAAGACAAGATTTTGATTTTCTTATCCTTGAAAACAAAATTGACCACATCTTTAGATTTTTCCTTTTTCACTTCACATAATCATCTGTCTTTTTTTTCCTTCTTCATTTTTCCTCTCTCTTTCTCTTCATCCTTCTTTTTCTTTCTTCTTCTTCTTCTTCTTGTTTTTAGGGGTTTTTTCTCTCATTACTATTCTTTTTGATTAGATTTTCTCTTTTAATTAATCAAAAAAATTAGATTTTAAATGATAATTCAAATTGGTTTTGGGATTAAATAGTGATTAGTCTTTAGTAGGTAGTCTTTAGGTTTAAGTAGTTGAAGAAAGGGAAGGATCTTCTTTTTTGTTTTTCTTTATTTCATATTTACTATATACCTATATTTTTTTTTTGCTTTGAATTCTTCATTTTAAATTTGAATCAATGGTTTTATTTTTTTTTGACTTTTTCTTACTTTTCATAATAGATAGAAAGAGAGAGAGAGAGAGAGAGAGAGAGGTTGAAGATGAAAAGAAATCTTGTTTTCCTTTATTTTGTGTTAAAGGAAAAAAAGATGATTATTAGGATACTATCAGTTTTTTTTTCTCATGCTGTTACAAGGTACTTGAAGGTATGAAAGCAGTTGTAGTGGAAAGATGTATAGAATGATCAGGTGTTGGATTTAAGAGATTGAGGGCTTGTTTGGTATAGCTTACAAAAAGCTATTATTTCAAAATTTGACTTTGAAAAGCCAAATTTTGAAAAGTCTGTTTGGTAGCGGGTTTTCAGCTCCTTTCATAAGCTATTATGGGTACCATAATAGCTTTTTTTGTCTATTAATAATTGACCAAGTAGTCAATCATTTTCCCAATAAGTGCCTTTTTCAACTTATTCCGTCAATTTTTTTTTTTCAAAAATATACAAGTCCCATCTTCCATACCCCCCTATCCTCACTTCAAACCACACCAACACCGTAGTTATAAACCACCCTCAGCCCACCTCTTTTGTTGTCTTCAAGAATGAAATCTAGTTCTCTCAACAAGTCTGAGGAATCAGACATCTGGTTATGGTTTGATGAAAGTGATGATGAAAAGATGAATGAATAAAAAAAAAATTGACTTTTGATCGGTCAACAAGCCATTCATCTTTCAACTTCCAAACACATTACCACTTTTTGGTACCTTTAAGTCGACTTTTCATGAAAAGTTGACTTAAAGCAAAATTTGACTTTCTGGGCTTGGAAAGTTTGTACCTTTGAAAAGGTACAAACTTATATAAGTTGTACCAAACGAGCCCTTAGTGTTTTGAAAGGTTCATTATATAGATTACTTCAAATAAGGGATAGTTTGATCATCTAAACGATTTAAATTTGAATTGATTAAGAATCAGAAGATTTGATCATCAGTTCTTCTTCTTCTTTTTCTGATTTTGATTGATTTTATTTAAAGATATATATATATATATATATATATTTTCAAATCAAATTTTGATTGATTTAAATAAATGATCTTTGTTCAAAATTTAATTTGATTGAGAGACAAAAAAAACAACTTGGTATAATCAGTTGTATGTATGTTTTTTTAAGTGAAAATTTTCTTGGATATCTATCTGATAGATTTTAGTCAAAAAAAAAGGGAAATAAAGAAAACAGTTTGAGTGAGTATTTGGGTTTTTTTCTATAAGCTTGATTTGGTTTAAAACATAAAAAATCAAGTTTAAATTTTTCCTTTTTTTTACTATTTCATCCTTTATTTTAAACTCTTGATAACTGACTATTTTTTTTGTTTCGAAAAATAGATAAATGGTTTAATTTTTTTTTGAAAAAAATATCAATATATTTGGGTTTAAACTTGCATTAATTTTCTTGAATTGATTTTATAGAGTTTTTTTTTACTGATCCATAAGGTTTACTCATTCATACATCAAGAAATTTGTACTTAAAAGTTATGTGTGTGTTGAACAATTGGATTTCAAAAAAAAAGGCTCAATGGGATATAAGTTAAAAAAATCAATCTGGCTATCCTAGAATATTTATAAGATTATTTGATGATCAGGTTTGATGGTCTGATCAATAAGTTTTTTTGTTTGATTTTGAGATAGTTTAAGCTTAGAAATTTGATCAATCTTAACTACAAAAATCAAAAAGTGGTTGTAAGAAACATGATCATTGAAACTCCAAATGATGTTTTAGAGTTAAAGTTAATTAGGATTTTGATTCTTTCATTTGGTCTAAGAACAAAATCTAATCTTTGATATTGAAGAATTTGAATGAATCAAGATACTTGGAGTTGATCATCTACCACCTTTACAATTCTTTGGAATTCTTAAACTTACCTTTCTTTAGATTTCTTGTGATTTAAATTAAAAAAGGCTAAACAGATTTTATATACCCTCAAACATCCCACAGACCACTCTGTCAAGTTTGTTTTTTTTTGCTATTTTTAACATTTTTCTTCAGAAAACGAGTAGCACACCAGCCTGAATTTGTTTTGCCTTTGAAATTTACTGATGTGATCTTACCAAAAAAATATGTTCTTTAGAAAAAACATTTCTTGAACAATTTTCACTTGCCTTAACCTTGATCATCAAAACTCATTCAAACCAGTACTCTAGATATCCTTTCAATCTTGATTTATTGATATTTTAAGTGATCCAAAGGTTATATAGAAAATTTATGATCTTGATTTTACATCCATACTCAAAATCTCAGACATAGAGTAGTCCAAATCCTATAAGTTTCAGCTTTGAGTGATGAAAAGATTTTGTAATATATCTAAAAAAAACCCATTTAAGATATTGAGAAAATCAGACCTGCAGGTTTGAAGAGGGAAAAAATTCATACCATCTTCATTATTGAAGTGGAGGCAAGTGATGATTTCAGAAAAATGTTTTATAAGAACCCCAATCTCTGGCAAAAAGCCCCACCAGATCTCATGCCAAATTTTTCACTCTGCATCTAACTCCCTCCTTTGATCTGACCAATACAGCTCACAAGGGACTTTGTTAGGTTGTGTGTGCTGTAGAGCTATGAACCAGACTTAAGGCTGTATTGCCCATAAAATGATCGGAGATTTCAGAGCTGACATCATGTCTTTCCAGTACCTCCCTGTTGCTTCCAGGGATTTTAGGCCAGGTGTGGGTGATTTGGGGTGTGGTCTGACTGCTTCCAGGAAAGCTTTGGACAAGTTTGGTGGGTCAGGGGTAGAGCTGGACCATAGCCCTAATGTGCAATTCATAGCTTGTTACAAGTCTATATGTATTCCATACACCTGGATGATTCCATATAAATATGGGATGAGGAGTGAGCACACCTGACTTGACCTGACTCAGTACACAATGGTTTGGGTTCAGCACACATTCTTGCCCAATGCTTTGTGTGACAGGAAACTTTGATTCCTCATCTCCCAAAATCCATTGATCACATCCTTCACTAGTTTTGGTCTTTTGATTAGGTAAATCAAATAGAACTTTTTGTGCTTCATTTCATTCAGTGTTTTTCTTTTCATTTCCTCTCTAGCCAACCCTCCAGCAAACCACACAGAGAGCCTACTTGGTCTGAAAACCTGTGGCCGAGCCCCTTCCCCTCTATGTAATGTATCAGTTACATTTCTGATCAGTATATCAATCAGGTAGAGAAACAGAAATTAAAATCAACTGACTGGATAAAGAGAGAAAGGAAATGAGAAGACTTGAGAAAAAGTAAGAGAAAATCTAGTAAAACCTGAACATGATTTATATGTAGTGATCTATCATATGTGAAAAAAAGGCAATCATAACTGAATAAATGAGTGCTTGATGCTTCTTCATTGGATTTTTTACAGTGAGTTTACTGAGGTGAATTCAAGCCATTGTATAACAGAAGCTGGCAAGTCCATGTTGTCCCAGGTGCTAAATTGGTACTGCTGTCTGTTT
>JAIFHY010000302.1:0-25321 GCA_022264835.1 Melampsora americana | reverse complement strand
GACTTATGTATTGACAAAACAAAAATCAATACAAGAATAGATAATACAACTTCCCTAACTGCACACAAAATATAGAAAACACTAATTTTTTGCAACATATAAATCCCTAGGAATTTAATGTTGAGATGCTCCCACACATAAAGATATATATAAATAAGCTTAAAAATTCTTTTTATCATATAAATATGTCCCACAAAGGAATACATACTTCCCTAACTTCTTTAAGACTTGGATGAAAA
Source organism: Melampsora americana (assembly GCA_022264835.1). NCBI lineage: Eukaryota > Fungi > Basidiomycota > Pucciniomycetes > Pucciniales > Melampsoraceae > Melampsora > Melampsora americana. The sequence continues at coordinate 25,082 of JAIFHY010000302.1, read as the reverse complement.
TCACACAATGTAAGGTTACCACAAGCAGAGCACTCAGATCGCCATAACAAATTCACCATACCCAACTAAACCCATACAACACAACCCATATAAGAAATGTTGAAAGCTGGGTTTGAACCCAAAGCACTAAAACCAAGCCCGCTCGGGACCTCAGGGCCATGTCTGCCTAATACCAGCCCTGACCAAAATCCCCGCCACCACATGTCATCAACCGATGAAAGACATAACCTCCCCCATATCACGTGAATAACCAACCCACACGATCCCATAACCAGACCTAACCAATACAATATACTCACATAAAACCTAAATACCGGTACCAACTCACGAACCAGTACGCACACCTGTGCCTACCCGACGGCTCGGGTATAAGTCGAAAGGAAAAGTGTACTTCCTATCGACCATTAGCCGAAACGCCCCTGTCCGACGCGCCGACTCCCCGACGCGTCGGGCCAAAAGTCATTTATAAATCTTGTACGCCTCAGTACATAAGCCAGGAGCACCTATAGCCTCATCCATGGCCATATATTGGCATATGGTCAAGGTCAAAAATTATGCATGGATCATCCTAGGAATGTGAATCACACTGGTGTGAATGTGAATCACACTGGTGTGAATGTGAATCACACTGGTGTGAATGAGAATCACACTGGTGTGAATGTGGATCACACTGGTGTGAATGTGAATCACACTGGTGTGAATGTGAATCACACTGCTGTGAATGTGAATCACACTGCTGTGAATGTGAATCACACTGCTGTGAATGTGAATCACACTGGTGTGAATGTGAATCACACTGCTGTGAATCCTATTCACACTGGTGTGAATCTTCTTCACACCTACGTGATTGCAACATGTAAAGTCTGAGTCATGGCCAAAATCACACATAACATGAAGTAATAGTATCAGAATCACATAGGTGTGAATGTGGTTCACATAGGTGTGAATCCCATTCACACCTATGTGACACCCACTTGTACAACTGACTCAGAGATGCAATCATTCACATAGGTGTGAATACCATTCACACCTCTGTGACTCTCACCTGTAAAACTGGCTCTAATCACACATATGTGAAGACATACATGTGAGCCAGACACGCACATGTAAATTTTACGTAAAGTAATAGTATCACAATCACACTGATGTGAATGTGGTTCACATAGGTGTGAATCCCTTTCACACTTATGTGACTCCCACCTGTAAAACTGACTCAAATCACACATATGTGAAGACATATCACATATAGGTGAATAACATATAGGTGTATGTGTATCACATATAGGTGAATACTCATCACATATAGGTGAATACACATCACCTATATGTCACACATCACCTATATGTTATTCACCTATACGTGATTACACATCACATATAGGTGAATACACATCAGCCATATGTCACACATCACCTATATGTGAATTCATCACCTATATGTGAATTCATATCACATATAGGTGAATACCATATAGGTGAATACACATCACATATGAATAACATATAGGTGAATACACATCACATATAGGTGAATACACATCACCTTGTGAAAGCACATCACCTATATGTGAATTCATATCACATATAGGTGACATATAGGTGCATACACATCACATAATCCATGTCACCTATAGCTGATTGCAAATCATTTATATGTGAATACAAATCACATATATGTGAATACGTGCAGAGATGGAAGTAACCTGAAAATTTCCCTCAGAAATCATTATATAAGAAGATCCACACGCATAGAACATAATTGATGAGAGGATACCAAAAGATTGATGATATGTATTCTGAAACAAACAACACAAACAAAACCACCAATACCCCATATTAATCATATCTACCATCCTTCCCACTTTCACTCCAAACATCCTCTTCATCACTGGTTTCATCCATGATATACAGCTGTTCCACCCGCTGATGAAGCTCTTCTGCGTCATCCTCACCATGCAGCATACCCTGCTCCAAAATCTCGAGTTCATCCACGCCGGTTGATTCTAGACTTTCAGCATTTACAATACACTCCCAGGTTGACATACCTCTAGCAACCAATCCTTCCCAGCGATGGATCAAAAAGTCTACTTCCTCAGGTGTCATTGTTGTATAACCATAGGACCTCTGTAGTAATTCCACAATATTCGAATTCCAGTTCATCCATGTTCTGCAATGCTTTTGGCGAAGATTGTCATGCAGGGACTCCAAGACTTCTACATTTGAATCCCAAACATCCTTTGCAATACGCTGACCAGGCTGCACTAAGTCAATTAGATCTCTTCCACCATCTTCAGGATTATAATCTGGAATATTCACAAGCACACAATGACATTAGAAAACATATCATAGAAAAACCCCACAATAGAAAAACTTACCACTGCGACACAATGCCAGTAAGCCATCTAGCTTCTCTTCGGTTTTCAAAGCTTCAAATACCATCTGCTGAGTCTCGCGGCCAATTCTTCGGAGTTCTTCACTACAAGACCTGTGTTGTAAAAAGGCCTGGATACCTTCAATTGTGCCTGGATCTACAGCCCACTTCTCTGTAGGATGAGAAAGCGCGCCCACATTCCAGAAAATATCCTCAAAAGGTAGCCTTTTGGCCTCATCAAGTGATGGACAAACCATACGGCTGACTGGCCGAATGCTGTTGAATTTGAACACTTGATCTTGATAGCAAGTCCACTTTCTCTTAAACATCAACTGTTTCTTGTTCATTAGGATCTTGAGACCCTTTTGTGCTTTCGTGCCTAAGGTAAAAGATTTTTTAACATGATTTTATGTTTCATAATTTGCCAAAAATAAAAACTTGCCTTGACCCTCCTTGTCCCACTTTTTCTGCGCTTCAACTATACCCACTTTGGCTTCATATAGCCTCATCTTAGCCAGACGCACACGTATGAGTGCTTCGGCTTTAACTCCTTTTTATAACAAAGATGTTAGTGAACATACATAGGGACTGTTGCAATGAAATCACCCACCTGTAGCAGCTCGAAGTCGAGTGAATTCAGGGGTTCCCAACTCTTGTCTTACTTCCTCAACTGCCATCTCAAGTTCAACAATTGAAGCTGGCAATGTGAGGAATAGTGCCATCTCTTCTTCTGTCCGATTTCCTCTCCGCTTTCTTCGCAGACGAGAGAGCTCATTGCTGATATATCCACCCATGTCAAATAGGTCTCAAGTCAGTCCAAATCATTCACCATGATATCAAAAGATCCCCACTCACTGCGCATCCGCCACCTGCTCTTCTAAATCTAGAAGCGCAATCAAATGCTGCTCCAGCTTCTCTTGCGCACCACAGTCATCCATTGCAGCCAGCTGAGTGGCCTTCTGCCGTTCCCACTGCCTGGAAAAATAACCATACGTGAAAGTAGGATCTTGAGAGTGAAGCCTTTGCAGCGTATCCAAAGCCTCCTTGAATCTTCCTTGTGCTGTATTCAATTTCACCTCAGTTGAACGGGCTGTGAAGAAATTATATTTCAGTCCCTAAATTGATGTTTGTGTTGAACAATATGTTACATACCTGCATTATTGCATCTAATTTCATTTCCATGACTGGACTTCAAATCTATTGCGTCAACCCGATGTTGTTTTGTGGCACATCGATTTGGTGCTATCAGAGGATCATTATCAGACCAGATCCTCTCATTTCCTTCCCCATCCGTCAATCCATGGCCCTTGTTCAGCCGGGGATTATATTTCAACTGACAAGTCCATCCATGTGCATAAGCATGGAAAGCACTAGTTGCAAATTTGAGATCACCACGCTGGTATTCCTCCTTGAAATACTCGTTCTGTGATATCAAGCACTTCATCAGACATTGCACAGTCAGTTGGATGGAAACAGGAGCAGAACATCACCTTCTGAACACTTTTTTCTAGTGTACACCCAATGTCGTAAAAAATTGTATGGCTTTTATTTGGTTTCCCTGCCTCTGCTGTATCATGAATTAACTGATCAAGCAATGCCAGTACAAAATACTGACTAATTCCATCAAAGGTTTCCAGCTTTAGTCACACTCAATAATCCACACATACATTTTTGAATTTAAGAGGAAAACTCACCGCTCTCCACTCTGGACCACATTGACAAATTTCAAGACGTGATCATGACGACAAGCCAATCCAATCAGGCCTGTTTCATCACACCCCTTCCAAGTTGATTTTCCCCGTATATCTGAAGCAGCTGTGTGTGATGCTGCACAAGAGTCCTAAGCAGAGAAAATATTATCAGACTTCTTATTACCTGGACACTGAATCACATTCACATGAGGTGAATGACATTCACATGAGGTGAATGACATTCACATGAGGTGAATGGCATTCACATGGGGTGAATGCCATTCACATGGGGTGAATGTTCACATGAGGTGAATCACACGGTGAATGCCATTCACCTCATGTGAATGCCATTCACCTCATGTGAATGTCATTCACCTCATGTGAATGTCATTCACCCCATGTGAATGTCATTCACCCCATGTGAATGTCATTCACCCCATGTGAATGTCATAAAGAATAAAAAAACATACCCCTGCATCACGGACTGAGCGCTTTCCACTAACTCGGACCTTCCACTCTTCCACCTTCTTATCATCCAGGAACAGAGGTGGTGTTTCCATTTCAATTTCTTCATACTCGCGGCTTGCAGCAAGATGTCGGCGGTGTTGAAAATTTCCGTCAGTGCAGACATGATAGTCACACTCATCTTCATGTTCATTTGCTTGAAGCGGACCAAAGCACCTGGGACAATTCATAGCCAGCTGGTCCAAAGCTGTGAGAGATAATGCACATATGGTGAGCTCCCTTACCTTGCGTAGGATTTTTCTATATGCATCAATAGCAGAAGCAAATGTGTTTCGCCATCTTCGTGGCTGCAATGTGGGCTCATCAGCACACAAGCACATAAAAGAAATTGTAACACTGGTGGAGTCTTTTGAACACTTGCCTGTTTTGTTTTTGCAACCAACATCAACGGGTTGGCGGGGTCAAGAAACTCATCAAGTCCTAGTGCAAAACCTTGCGTTCTAACAGTACAATATTTCCACAACGAGTGGTGCAACCTCAGCAATCTGATAGAGTATGCGGTTTGTGGATGTACTGGTGAACCTCCGATGTAACCCATCCGTATGAGCCGGACTTGATCCAATGTACATCCGCAGAACTGAATTTCGACTTGTCGACGTTCTGAAACATACCACATCTTGACATTAACTTCTTAATACTTGTAATATACGTTGATATATTCAGAGAACTCACCCAATATGTCTACTATGTCAACATTACGCGTCCTTAGGTCACCTGCCCCACAACAACATTGTTCATTGTAATCGTGGTTCCAGTTCAAAGTATTACCCCATTGAGCCGTCTTCTGTGCCAGTTTCATGTAGGATATAAACATCTGAGGTATAGCCTTCATCCAGTTCTTATGTTCCAATATTCTTTTGCTTTTGTAATCTGTTCCTGGGACATAGTTAGATTTATTGATGTGGATATCCGGTACCTCTTCAGGTTGTTGAGGTGCTGGAAGAAATTGGTTGATGTAGTTGTCCTGAAGATCAACATGGCCATTGTTGTGATCCTCATCAAGAGGTCCGTCTACTTGCATTTGATTTCCGTGCCCAGCCACAACAAGGGCTTGTTCAATCTCTTCAATGCGGTTATTGACGTATTCAGCATCACTTGCAACGAGTTGGTCAGCAACTATTGCAGCTCCTTGAGGCTCAGGCTGAGTACGCCTCTTCTTTTTAGCACCACCACCCAGTGGGCATTCTATCTTCTTGCCTTTGCCCATAGCAGGATGATGTGTGCGATGATGTTTGTGATCAAGTACGAGTAGTTGAAGATTAATGATGAGATTGGTCACAAAAACAACGATGAGCTTCCAAAAAAGGGAATGGGAACGACAATAGAATTGATCCCAAAAAGGGAACAACATTATGATTTGATATCCCCATCTGTTTAATAGACCCCAATCGGACAGTGGTCTAACCCCCTGTTTGGGACACAAAACTAGTTCAAGTGTCCCAAACAGGAACAACCTGTCTCTGTGTCATAAGCCAAGCCACAATGATCCCAACGAAATGGTTTGTATTTTCATACATACCATTTTCAAATGGTCCGTGGAGTCTACAGAATACATTAAGTTTTTGCACCCTGATTATATATGTACAATTGAGTTCTGCACTTTGAATGTCGTGTCAAACAGAAATGGTGTCACACACACCTGTCATTCATCTGAATTTAGGCTGTGACACCTCTCTGTGATTGAATTGGGGCTATTGCCCTTGTCAAAGTAGCCAACAGGTCAAATAGCAATCGACCCTATTTGGCCAACTTCCTATTCTAATCTACCTCCCACCCTCATGATGCGTCACACAAGATCACAAGCACTTGCAACCTCCTCTGTAGCCCGTCCTCCCCACAGAACAACCAACCAGTCCAACCGTCCTAAACGGAAAGTCTCCATTGAGTCAACTGTCACCTTGTCTAAACGTAAACGGGACAACTTCATTACTCGTTCTACCCGTCACCCAGTCTCCTTGCTCAACCAAGACTTTGATGATGACAACGATGATGAATTGGAAGCTGAGGGGTATGAAACTGAAGATTCAAAAGAGGAAGAAGATGACGGTGAAGATGATGAGAATGAATCCGAGGAGATATTCAATCACCTGGCTACTCACATCAAGACCAATCCACAACGACGTCCAAACACCCCAAACAACAAACCTACCGCCTCCGAAGATGATGATGAAAAAGAAATTTTACCCACCATCAAAGAATACAAAGATGTACTCGATCAATGGCCACTGGCTCGAATTGCAGTTGTTGCTCGTTCTCAGAAGAAAAAAGGTACCGCGGTTCCACCTCTTATTTTGACCGAAGCAAGAGCAATTCAGAAAATTTACAAACAGATGAAGGCAATGCTGAGTATTATGGGAAATATCAGTAAATTTACGCTGGATAAAGCTCTGTAAGTCATAAATATGTTCAGTTTTAAACTTTCTTCATCCATTTGAGTAACTGATATTAAACACTAACACAGAGGTGAGCTTGGTGGCCGTCGAAAACCAGGATGCTATCAAATATGGTTAAAGTACAGCAAAGAAAGGGAAAAACATAGGAGTAAGATGCACTGTTCTTCATATTAGTATGTAAATCAAACCATGGTTCCCATACTTACAATCACATCTGCCTTTCTTTCAGTGCCACTTAAAGGAGGTCAGAAAGGTATATTAGCTAACCGCAATCAGCAGCTTGGAAAGATTTGGAAATCTCTACCCCTTGAGCACCAAGAAGTGTTTCATCCAACAGTCTTTTACGTTCTATCTGGTCTGACTCCACCTTCCATTGATTCTGATGATGACGATGATGGAAATGAGTCCGTCCCTGGATTAGATAATGAGCCTGAGCACAGGGCCAAATTGCAAGCACTGTATAACGAATTAGTTTGTAAGGAAAAGGTTGCAAAAGAGTATGCAAAGGTGGCGGCTGGAATTGGACAAGGACCTACCCTCCCAGATTACAATAGACAATCTCTGAAGTGTATTGAACGAATTCACACACAGGTAATGTAATTTACTTCATGTTATATTTGTTATAAGGGCCATTTGAATTGACAATTGCACGTATTAGATTGACAATGAAGCAAACAACATGGACTTTTCTTACTACCTCCTTGCTTGTAGCACTCACGCATCTACTGAGGCTTCATCGGGTTCACCTGGATGGTGTAGGGAGTTTACCTCACATGATGAGATGGCAATGTATGTTAATAAGAAGAGTAATTTTGCAAGGGTGTTTGCAGCCCGTACTCAAGGTCTTTCCGTGGCGGAAGTAGTTGCTCAAACCATTGGAGTCAATCTCATGTCCAGCACCGAAAAGGCACGAAAAACCAATCCTGGCGATGTAGTCAAGGCTGAATTGGCTGGGATACTAAGAACCCAATTCTGTAAGTCTCATTCCAATTTGGGATATCATGACTACAGTTGGATTAATGAGTGGATATCTTTTGTTTACCATTTACCATAGCAGCTTTGATTGCAAAAGATGCTGGTTTTCCTCGTGCCCCGGACCCTGTCTCTATACTACGTGATGACTTTGATATCCAGATAATACAAATGCCAGGATCAAAACTTCCTAGCACGGTTTTAAAGCTAGGTTTCAATAAGATGAATACTTCTCGAAGTCTTTGGCTTGAAGATATTAAGGCTAACCTGTTTAAGATGGAAAAGATCAACACTAAACTTACCAGTGAGCAAGACCTCCAAGGAGATGACACAGGCGGAGATGATCAAGTCACTATGACACAGGATTATCATCAATATCACGGTCTTGATGACATGGAGGCTGGACTTGATGATGAATTGGAGGATCTAGATGAGGGAGAAGAGGAAGAGTGGAATGGCATTGGATATAAAAAGTTTTAATTTGTAATTACACCATTATGAAATTCACACATACGTGATTGGATGTCCCACATTGGCAATTTTATGTTTATGACTCATGTGATATATTCACCTATGTGTGAATATAATTCACACATAGGTGAATTGTGATATAGATAGACAGATACAATCTTATGTTTTTGACTCTATATATTCACCTATGTGTGAATATAATTCACACATAGGTGAATTGTGATATAGATAGACAGATACAATCTTATGTTTTCGACTCTATATATTCACCTATGTGTGAATATAATTCACACATAGGTGAATTGTGATATAGATAGACAGATACAATCTTATGTTTTTGACTCTTGTGATACATTCACCTATGTGTGAATCTAAATTGTGATATAGATAGACAGATACAATCTTATGTTTTTGACTCTTGTGATATATTCACCTATGTGTGAATATATCACAAGTAGGTGAATTGTGATATAGATAGACAGATGTGAATTACATGAAAAGTCTTTGCTGCTCTTGATGTTTTTCTGCCACTCAAATACCTTAATTTCTTCCAGTTGATGACTTTATTCTTGAATCATATACCTGTGAATTTTTGATGAAAAGGTAATAGGGTTGATAATAAAGGGATTTGTTGATAAATGATTACTGGTCAAACGTGAATTACATAGATAGACAGATACAATCCCAAGTTTCTGACTCATGTGATATATTCACCTATGTGTGAGTATAATTCACATCTTATAATTCACATCTGATGAATTGTGATATAGATAGATAGATGTGAATTACATGCAAAGCCTTTGCTGCTCTTGATGTTTTGCTGTCACTCAAATACCTTAATTACTTCCAGTTGATGACTTTATTCTTGATTCATATACCCGTGAAGCATAATCACAGGGAAAAGGGTTGATAATAAAGGGATTTGAAAGATTAACTCACACCTGGATCATGTGACCATCTCATATCTGGTTAAATGGGATTTAGATAGATAATATAGTCTTCCATGCAATGTCTTTCTTGATGTTACTCAAACAATTAGATTTGATATAATTGATGTTTGAGTAACATCAACTTTAATTGAAGCTTACTTTTTATATTTGCATTGCCAAGAAGTCAAAGATCAAACTTGATACGTAGAGTTACGCAAATGTGTAGACAAAGTATGATGCAATCCTTCCAGTAATGCATCATACTTTTGCGTGTATCAGTTAACCATCTGATCTTTGAGGATAAGATGAATGCTGGAAGTAAGTCCCATATTATCATCTCTTAATAACCTATATACTGGATGTTCATATTGTCATACTTCAAATACCTCTCTGACCCTTGCTGATTAAATGAAATAAAAGTTATCCTTGCTCTCCCCCTATATGCAAATGTATATATAGGACTGACTTCCAGGTATCTCCACATTAGCCACACGTGCACATTGTGGTGAAGATTATACATCCCTCTATTCCAAATATTCAGCTTTATATTTCATGGATATTTTCCATGTTTACACCTGAAAAATATTAAACAGTAACATTATTCTGAGATATGTTCCATGATCATTAAACGGGTATGTATGCTGAAGCCTCCAACAGGCTTTCTGGACTACAAATCAGTTGGAGGTGAATGTGAATCTCATTCACCTATATGTGAATCACATACATATGTGGGGCATGAATCTTGTGCCTTTCTCATAAAATGTCACCGCACAATCTCTCAACAATCCACTCAGTAATCAGGTCAGACCCTAATAGGGTATGTTATATGATTATCTCTCAGCACACAACTCAGTAAGCAACTCAGATCCTCATAGATTAAGTTCCATGATTACATTCAAGTAAAAAAAAGAAAATCACGAGACCAAGTTAGTGAAGAATTTTGCATCCTACAACATTCAACTCCTTAGATTTCAATTTTTTAGTAGCCTTCTCCATCTTATCATCAAACATCTCTTGATAGGTTTTAACCCGGTTATCACAGTGATTCATCCACTGGAGATCACTCATTCCGGCTTTCTTATCACCTAGTAACTTAATCCGGTTTACCAGAGCCTCAGATATTTGGCATGATGATCCATATAATGTTACCTTGCTTTTTTGGGGCGCAATGGCCTGTCCTTGACCATCATATGTAATGGAGGGTGTTGTATAATGCGGAATCTGGAACAGTTTCATCAGTATTACGATGTGGTTTATAATATCAAAAATAAATAAAAAAAGCCTCTTACCGTAGTATCCCACAGGACATCATTAATGCCATTACAAACACCCAATGCTACTTCAATCCCAAAGCTGTCTATACAAAATTTTGCCCCTCTAACTTCCCCAAGCTTTAGTCCCACCTTTTTACCAACATTGATCCCTTTCTCCTTATCGTATGGTTCTCCAGTTCCTCGTTGAATCAATCCCCACATTCCAAAAGCATACCTTGTATGATCTTTGTCAGTGTGTGGATGATTATGAAAAGCATCGCAGGTTACTACCAGGTTTGATGCAAATACCTCACCGTTTGGGGTGAATTGCCAGCTCAATTCATGAAAACCTGGAACTTTGGCTTTCATAGCAAGAGCCACATTAGTTTTGAATACTTTCAATGATAAACTAGAAAATCGTTCTGCCCAAAAATCGCGGATCCGATGGAACTCTTCCATCCTTTCTTTATCAGTCTGAATTCTTCCTATATTGGCTGAGGTGAAAGAATTTAAAGCATACGGTCCTAATCGAATCAAACCATTAATTAAACCCAATTTAAAGATTGGAATTTTTTTTCTTATTTGGGGAATATACGTACCTGCAGATTTATCTTTATCACATCCACCACGCCAACCAGTACAACCCATCCATCCGCACAAAGGCTCTTCAACCTCTTCACCTTCTTCTAAAGATCCTTTTTGCAAAGAACTATGTATCTTGCACTGGTTTCTAGCTCGGGCATGAAGAAATGTTGTTGATAGTGAATGATCGTATTTCCTCCTAAGTTCCGTACTCATCTTTTGAAATGTAGTACATCGCACAATCAATACAATTGATAGATCCTGTTTATTGATAACAACGACAGTTCCAGAATCTATTATAATTTTAGGTGGGACTTCTAAAGATCGATCTATAATACTATAACGGAAAATGAACTTAGTGTCCAATGGTAATCCTAATTCTTCCACCAGTTGTCTTTTCAATTCTGTTCTTTTCGCATGATATCGACAATAAGGTTTTCCGATGGTTTTCTCTTTGCGATATCTATCTCTTGATTTGTAATAGCTCGGCGAAGTTCTTGATTTGAAACTAGGAACGTCTATACCAGCCTGTTTCTTTCTAAGAGTCGATCTTTGACGAGTCATCTTGAATGAGGAGTGAGAGTCACCATATAAGGAAGGAATCGACCTAAAATCTTGCTATCGGGTCCCAATAGCAAAACGATCAAGTTTCGAGACTTGAAATCCAAGATGAAAAGAAAGAATAGTGTCAGGATGCATATTTTAAAGAAAGAATTAGATTGATTAGGTCAAAACCAAGAGAATAACCTACAAGTTATTGCTTTGAGTGATGAAGCATATAAGGCTGGTTTTTGGATCGAATGGAAATTATTCAGAGTGTAAATTAATCAGACTTTGATATCAATTGAGCGAAGAGAATGAAACATGTATAGCGAAGAAAGTACCAGATCTTCGACCCTGAACAGAAGACCAAATTCTCCCGGTTCGTAGCACGGAGGCCGACAACGAAGGAGAAAACAGCTGCAATCTGGGGGTGGAGAGAACTGGTGTGGTGAAGAAACGATTCGCCCAGTGAAGAGAATCATCCAATCAAATTCCAGTGTGAAAGACCGATACATACTTGGGTTAGGGTTGGAGAAAGCCCTAACATCAGTATGTATCGCTTAGGTTAAGTCTGAAAAAACCCACCTGTATCCGATCACCTTGCGTGATACAACCATGATAAAGCCATAGCATGGTTGTATCAACCAGTATTAGCTCACAAACCTCACATCGAAATGAATCACCTCGACTCCACCTTTTCTCTTGGACATTCGATGCACACGTACATCAACAATGCCTACTACTCAATTCCACACATTGAAATCCATCATTTCCATAATGGTGTTGTTCATTCCCTTCCCCGCAAGCGAGTCAAGGAAGATATAAACGAATCAAACCCTTTTATACAATATCCACGTCAGCAATCCTCCAGACAAAAGCCAATGTATGATAGTGTAAGTAATCGACTTTATCATACAACTTCTTGAGACTGCAACATCTTGTACTGACCAGGCTGATTATCTAGGTTATCCATCGCACTCATGAAATACGAGACTGCCGGTGGCTTATATCGAAGAGAAAAGAGATCCATCGTCTCTATGCTCAATCAGTTCAAAGGTCTCAAAACCCTCACCGCATAGTCTGAAGGATTTATATCTTATGTTGGAATACAAATTTTAAATGTGGAAGGAAGATGCAATCATTGTCCGGCTAGATGTAACCAAATGAAGGAATATCAATTTGGTGTTGTATATATTTGGTCATGGTCTTTAATTGAACATATTACTCCTTCAACAGAGAAAGAAGGTATAAAGTTGTTTAAAAAGAAATTGTATTCATTATAATTTTCTTCCAAAAATGAATTTGCCAGTTTATGATTTGTATTGAAAATTCTACTACCATTTATATTTTCAATATAAGGCTTTCAATATATTGAAATGTGTGATTCTGGAGGGTAGGTCTCAGGCAAATATTGGATATTTTGCGTGAGACCTACGAAATTCACATATATCCATTCACATCCATGTGAATTGCTCATGTGATAGCTTTCACATATATGTGAATGGCAAAAGCTGTTCACATATGCGTAAATTGCCATTCACATATATGTGAAAGCTATTCACATATGCGTGAATATCTTTCGCATGAACAAATCACATATATGTGAAAGCTATTCACATATGCGTGAATATCTTTCGCATGAACAAATCACATATATGTGAATTGCTGATGTGAGGTATTCACGCATATGTGGATAGCTCACATTAGCAATTCACATATATGTGAATAGTATTCACATATGTGTGAATGGGTGAGCTTTCACATATACGTGAATACCTCACATGTGAATAGTATTCACATATATGTGAATACTATTCACACACATATATGTGAATGGCAGAAGCCATTCACATATACGTGAATACTATTCACATATATGTGAATGGGTGATGTAAGGTATTGACGCATATGTGAATAGCTCACATTAGCCAATCACATATATGTGAATAGTATTCACATATGCGTGAATACCTCTAGTATTCACATATGCGTGAATACCTCACATTAGCAATTCATGTATATGTGAATGGGTGATGTGAATACTATTCACATATATGTGAATACTATTCACATATGTGTGAATGGCAGAAGTTATTCACATATGCGTGAATACCTTACATCACCCATTCACATATATGTGAATGTGTGATGTGAGCTATTCACATATACGTGAATAGCTTCTGTCATTCACACATATGTGAATAGTCTTCACATATATGTGAATAGCTCACATTAGCCAATCACATATATGTGATTAGTATTCACATATATGTGAATACTATTCACATAAGTGTGAATGGCTAATGTGAGCTATTCACATATGTGTGAATAGTATTCACATATGTGTGAATAGTATTCACATATATGTGAATGGGTGATGTGAGGTATTCACATATACGTGAATAGTATTTACATGTATGTTGCTTGTATACGATTCACATATGTGTGATATGGTAAGCTACATATGTCTAGCTCTACCACATTCACATGTGAGTGATCAGAGGAATCACATATATGTGAAATGTCATCAAAGTGGTGGGGTGAAAATTTTTGACGGATTCACCCCACCACAAATTTTCATCCTCATCAATCTCACCACCGTCAACAACTCCAGACCTCATCACGACATGGATCAAGGTGATTCACAAGCTGTGAATCCCTCTGCCAACTCCCCTATATCGAATCTTCCCTCCCCTCCAGCTGGAGGTTGTTACCCAAGTCGCGCGGCGGCCGAAATCTTTCTCAAGAACTTCGCCAGCACCCATCATTATGCGTTATCATCCCTCGATTCAAAACCCAGGTTGGTCAAATGGAAATGTGTTCAAGGTCCGAATCAAAAGCAGCAACTTGCTGCTGCCAAAGATCCCACGATCTCGATACCAACCTGTCCATTTCAGGTCTCAGCAAAGTATGTCTCAACTGATACGAGCTGGACAATTATTATCATCAATCATAATCATGATCACGGCCCCATACCCAATCTTAAACCTCCTAAGCTCCCTTCACTCACATCCATGCTGCCGAAGAAACGAAAACAAAGAAGTGATGCCATAGTTTTGGACTTAACTCATGAATCTGAAGATGACAACACCGACGACAACAACGATGACCCTCTCGACAATTATGACATCCTGATCAAAGAGATGAAAAAGCTTGACACCGATTCCCGACGCACGCTAATGCGACGATTCTTGCGGGATTGTGAAGTGGCCATGGAGGTTTCGGAGACCAGGGACCAAGTTGTACCACAGATGGTGAGTGATACATTCTTCTTTTGTTGTGTATCCCGTTCCTCAAACAGAGTGAGCTCTATTTTAATCAAAACTTTCCTTGATAATATCTTACAGAAACAATCCAAAAAGGTTAAGACCACGACTGAATCTCCAACAGCACAAGAAGTTGAAGATAGAAGCGAATTTGAAGATAAAAGAAAGGTTGGTTTCTGGTATTTTATCATCTATCACTTCCACTTATTCTGAATGCTGATATGATTTCCCTTTTATAGAGAAAAGAAGCGAGAGACGTCACACCAGAAGATGAATCCGGCAGCTGCAAAGCAGATGAAGCGCGTGATACCAATCAGGAAGAAGATACCGAACTATCTACTTCCAAGAAGGTTCATGACGATGAATTATCTCCACTCGATGTTCGACCGGACTCATCCCTCACCTCTCAAGGGGATCCTCCTTCACCTGTCACCACTCGTAATCGTCAGGTGGCTCGTGTAGAGAAGGCCTCCCGCTCTGCTGCTAACAATGAGTTAGCACGTGTACCAACAACTCGTAAATCTGTGCGAGTTAATTCACGTAGTTTGGATAAAGTAAGTGATTCAACTTTTCCGAGTGTTTGATCCAATTGCTGACACTTCCTTTGGCGAGCCAGGATCGGCCAGCAAACAAAAGACAGAAACGGACAGATCCTGTAAGTGATTGTCCTTAGATTATAAATTTCTTGTTCAACTTTGATTGGAGCTAACATACCATTCAGTTTTCCCTACAAAACATCACCGCTGTAGCAAAAGAACATACCCAGAAACAAAAAAAAAAGATAGAAGAACGACTGCTGAATGCCACACCCGAAGAACAAGTTTTGATTGTAAGTGTCTCACAATCTCAGCATAACAATAAGCATTATACTGACTTACTAATTCCAACAGAAGTGGCATTTTGTAAAAACACTTCCGGCCATACTTAGGCCGTTTGTGAAGTCGGCAACGAATGTCAAAGGTAATGGACTTTGTGCATTCGCATCCGTCGCGGTTTCACTTGGACATACGGAATCAGATGCTGTGAAGATGCGAGCAGCGATGGCTACTGAGGTACGCAAGAACTACAACTGGTACGAAGATGCCTTACCAAAACTCAGCGAGTCTGGCAACAACATCAAGCATATGTTAGAGATTCTCGAATCCCCCCTTAATTGGGCACCACGGCGGTTGTGGTATCCAATGCCGGCGGCGTGTTGTATCATAGCCAATACATTTAAAAGGACGGTCATTTCCTACTCTTCCAATGTCACTTCTTCTTGCACAACTCCACCTTTTCTATCATCCCCACAAGGAAATACCCGGCCAATCATTCTTGGTGTCATCCAGGGTACTCATTGCATCTCGCTGGATCTTGAGTTCTCTCCAAAACTACCAATTCCACACATCCATCCAGAGTGGCAGAATTTGAGGTCGCCTAAAGCCAAGGAGTGGGGTACTTTTTTTGCTGAAAATATCGAAGTTTACAGACAATGGAGGAAAGAAGCCAATTCAATCACTGGTCCAAACTGTGAAAGGGATGTGATTTCAGATGATGGTACTGAATGAGCTGCTTGTGATATGACATTCAATTGTTGTTTCTTGTGGGTCTTACAAAGGAAAAAGAATGGATTTGTTTACATAGATCTTTTTAAACCTGAATTGTATAATGTGGTTCAAGGGATTATCTTAGAAATATCTTTTTTGGTTTTTTGAAGTTCTTGAATAATTAATCTCTTAATTTCTGAATATTCTATGTGCCTGAGCCTGAGAAGTTAGCACCCAAAACTATGATTGATGTGATCTAACTCAAAATATTGAAGAAAACTTTTTTGATGGTTTCACCTTTGGGTGATTACTTTCACATGTGGGTGAATGCCATTCACCCATGTGTATTTACATTCACATATGGGTGAATGACATGTGTGAGTGAAATGTTTACCCAGATGTGAAAATGATTACATATGGGTAAATGTCATTGAATTGTATGTATGCCTTCACATGTGTGTGATTAGAATCAGTTTTACAGGTGAGAGTCACATAGGTGTGAATGGTATTCACCTCTATGTGGATGATTTTAGATTCACACCTATGTGAACCACATTCACATCAGTGTGATTGTGATGCTATTACTTTATGTAAAATTCATGTGCGTGTCTGGCTCACATGTATGTCTTCACATATGTGTGATTAGAGTCAGTTTTACAGGTGAGAGTCACATAGGTGTGAATGGTATTCACCTCTATGTGAATGATTTTATCTCTGAGCCAGTTGTACAGGTGGGAGTCACATAGGTGTGAATGGGATTCACACCTATGTGAACCACATTCACATCAGTGTGATTGTGATGCTATTACTTATGTAAAATTCATGTGCGTGTCTGGCTCACATGTATGTCTTGACATATGTGTGATTAGAGTCAGTTTTACAGGTGAGAGTCACACTGGTGTGAATGGTATTCACCTCTATGTGAATGATTTTATCTCTGAGCCAGTTGTACAGGTGGGAGTCACATAGGTGTGAATGGGATTCACACCTATGTGAACCACATTCACATCAGTGTGATTGTGATGCTATTACTTATGTAAAATTCATGTGCGTGTCTGGCTCACATGTATGTCTTGACATATGTGTGATTAGAGTCAGTTTTACAGGTGAGAGTCACACTGGTGTGAATGGTATTCACCTCTATGTGAATGATTTTATCTCTGAGCCAGTTGTACAGGTGGGAGTCACATAGGTGTGAATGGGATTCACACCTATGTGAACCACATTCACATCAGTGTGATTGTGATGCTATTACTTTATGTAAAATTCATGTGCGTGTCTGGCTCACATGTATGTCTTGACATATGTGTGATTAGAGTCAGTTTTACAGGTGAGAGTCACACTGGTGTGAATGGTATTCACCTCTATGTGAATGATTTTATCTCTGAGCCAGTTGTACAGGTGGGAGTCACATAGGTGTGAATGGGATTCACACCTATGTGAACCACATTCACATCAGTGTGATTGTGATGCTATTACTTTATGTAAAATTCATGTGCGTGTCTGGCTCACATGTATCTCTTCACATATGTGTGATTAGAGTCAGTTTTACAGGTGAGAGTCACACTGGTGTGAATGGTATTCACCTCTATGTGAATGATTGCATGTCTGAGTCAGTTGTACAGGTGGGAGTCACATAGGTGTGAATGGGATTCACACCTATGTAAACCACATTCACATCAGTGTGATTGTGATACTATTACTGTATGTAAAATTCATGTGCGTGTCTGGCTCACATGTATGTCTTCACATATGTGTGATTAGAGTCAGTATTACAGGTGAGAGTCACACTGGTGTGAATGGAATTCACCTCTATGTGAATGATTGCATGTCTGAGTCAGTTGTACAGGTGGGAGTCACATAGGTGTGAAACCTATGTGATTCTGATACTATTACTTCATGTTATGTGTGATTTTGGCCATGACTCAGACTTTACATGTTGCAATCACGTAGGTGTGAATAAGATTCACACTGGTGTGATTCCCATTCACACCAGTGTGATTCACATTTTCACAATGGTGTGATTCCCATCCACACCAGTGTGATTCACATTCACACCAGTGTGATTCACATTCACACCAGTGTGATTCACATTCCTAGTATGATCCATGCATAATTTTTGACCTTGACCATATGCCAATATATGGCCATGGATGAGGCTATAGGTGCTCCTAGCTTATGTACTGAGGCGTACAAGATTTATAAATGTCTTTTGGCCCGACGCGTCGGGGAGTCGGCGCGTCGGACAGGGGCGTTTCGGCTAATGGTCGATAGGAAGTACACTTTTCCTTTCGACTTATACCCGAGCCGTCGGGTAGGCACAGGTGAGTACGCACTACAGATCAACCCAAACAGTACACGTGATCAGCGCACTACCCGCGGATAGATCGTTGACCCCAAATACACACCAACTCTCCCCTTTCACCAGGTAGACTCATCAGTCAAACCACCGATCCACCGAGTCTAAGAAAGACATTCCCTCCTTTCACCATCCTGTATCACAATCTTCAGCGATCAAAACCCAAATACTGAATGAAGATCCATAAACTCATAATACTCATTCTCAACTTGAAGATACTCTAATCGTAAAGCAAAGTAGACCTTCAAGATCGCTAAACGAGATCTTCATATCATCTTAATTTTTTTCTTATGCTACGACTCCGAACGAGATTCAATTCGGTCATCCCCTCATCTACGACCGCCCTCCTTCCCCCAAGCACTCTACGTCTTAGAAAATCTCAAATACCAAGATCTCGCTCCACATGAAGACTGAACTAGTCAACTAACTACTCAAGGACCTATCTTAAAGACAATTTAAAGATTCACCTACACCTAGAAACACCTTCGATCATAACTTGTATTTGCATTATGAACCCCCTCAGATAAGCTCATCTCTTAACTTTCTCCCAGCTGGACTACAATACTCTACCCACTCTACAAATGACCTTCCCCTGACCAATCCTAGGATCTCATTTCCTCGATTATACTGGATACGTATTCAAGAAAGCTCTAAACCCCATTAGAATACCACTAAGAATTAATCGTCGCCCGTAGTAGCGATGGATGTCTTCATCCAAACTACAAGGCCACTGGCACATCCAAGTGGACCCTGTAAAGAGTGAGTCCACCTTACACCTATGATTGAGTCACCCGAACGACCTAATATTGACCCACTTTCCGATCTATATTCCTTGATCGATCGATCCATAGATATCTGGCCATTCAAGAACAAAGCGTCCAAATATCAAATCCATCCCCCCTGGTTAGTCTACAACGATCATCGAAGTACTTTAGATTTAGTAATAATATTGACATCTTACATCCTATTGACAATCCTAAATAACTATCACAATAGATACAACAAAATCAATAACAACCCTTAATTAAGAATAAGGAAGAGACGAGGACTAACCTCATCTCACAACTTTATCAGCTCAAAATTCTATTCAATCAGCTCTCTCGATCGAATTCCATCATTATTCTCAGATCATCGTTTATCACATCCTTGTCCTCTTTAGAATTAAAAAAGACCAATCGAATCATCATGGCAGTCACCCCGAGCTCGAAGAAGGACTTGGTCCATCGACCCCAATCGTCTTCAGCCAAGAAGAATAAACCATACGACACCCCTTTAGCTGCACGACGCCAATCCAAAGGCTCATCCCATCCCTCTCCAAGAGTCTCTCTCCCTACCCCCTCCTCGACTACCTTATTTGCTACCCAAAGCACTATCGACTCAGACATGCAAGTGGATGACACTGATGTCCCCCCCAACCAACCTAAAGGCCCAGTCTTCCAATACAAGACCGACCCCGCCGCCCCAAAGGATTCCACCGACAACGGAAGAAAGCGAAAGGCCGATGACGAGGATCCTGAGTCTGATGGATCCTCCGACGAGGAGTCGTCCGATGGTGACGACGAAGAGGAAGAAGAAACTGCTCTTCCGAAAACTACTGAGGTGACTGCAACCGTCCTTGATAAAGACGAAGGACTAGCTATAACCGGCGGAAAAATAGTTAACCAAACCATCACCGCCTTGTCTACCCTAGCTTTCCGTGGGTAACTTTCTCTCAATCTGCCTAAACCACTATCAGATAACTAAGAAATGATGCCAATACTCTCTCATCACTACCTTCGTACTCGATCATCGATTTTTTTTAATCGATCATTTCTTTGATTTTGTAATGATTCAATTCTTCTGATAATCTACTCGATGCCTTCCCCTTCTCTATCCCTTCTCACATGATCCAAATCAGCCCCACCCGGTTCTCTCACCTTACACACGGTGAACCCCCTCTTGAACTCAGCGCGATTTGAATTCGCCTCGACTAGTGATTTGCCCTACGAAATCCAACTATGGTGGCAACTCTACCATAAAGCTCATGTCACAGTCAAAGATATTGACTTATGGGCAATAGTGACCATTCTTAGTCAAAAGAAGAAATCGAACTTATTTGAACTCATCAAGAGAGTCTTCACACATTGCGCTAACTACTTTGAATTGATTATCGGTCCTGGCTCCTCTAGATTTTTCCTCATCCGATTCAAAAGTGTGAAAACAAAAGAAAATCTACAAAAAGACAACCGTCACGACCGCGGTGTCTTTGTTTCTTTCATTGAATCTAAACAACCTACTGCTCTCCTCATCTTCGATCTAGAACCAATCACTCCCACCACCCCAACTATGTCTAGTCTCTTAGTAACCATGCACGGTCTTCCTTTCCCACTCCACACTAATCACATTGCTGACACGGTCTGGGGCTCCATAGCTTGTGTAAAAAGTAACTTTAAGTATAAATTACAAGGTGTTCGTGAAATCAACAAGAAACCGATTATAGCTCACGGCGGAGGCAGAGTATTCGAGATTCTCTTTGATCGAACTGCAACGATCAAGTGGTTTAAACTTTTATCCAGATCTAACAAATATTTAGAAATGGTTGGCTGGGATTCGAAAGGACTCGAAAACGAAGATACTTACTTAGTTCACATCAGGTATCTCCCTACCTGCTCTCAATGCGGTACGACCTCTCATGATGGCGCCCACCTAGCGGCCTGTCCCTTTATCAAAATTCGCGACTCGATCAGCAAAGCGTTAGGTCGAGACCCCAACCCCCCAAAGTCAACCTCACTCGATGAAACCACTAGTGCAACTCCGATTGCTTCAACTTCGAATCCTCAACCTCAAAAGAAGGTTGGTAACTTTACCGTTAGAGATTGATTAGTCCCTATCTCTTCTTACAGTAAGTCTGCCCCACTCTCTCTTAACTGATTATGACACTGATATAAAGTTAATTGAATCCCCATTGCATAATCGATCGATCGATTGATTCTACTTTAGGAATGGCTGATAGAAGGCTCTCGAAGGGCTTTCTTGAAAAAACCTTTACTTTAATGTCGATCATTAAACAAAAAATAAGAACGATCTTACCTCCTGTAATATAAAGATCGAATCAGTTATATCCCGTCTCTTGATTACCAAATTTGTTGTTGAAACCAAAATACTGACAAAAAGATAAATATACACAAGTTGTTGTCCGATCTAAAAATATAAAAAAATATTGTCGTTTCCTTTTTTTACTTAGTTGTTTACCCAATAAAAATCCCTACTCATACTCAAGAAAAAGAAATTTTCTTCAAAATTCCCCCATGAGAACATAAGAACATACTCTATTTTGCCCAAGAAATCCTCTGAGATTGATACAAGATACAATCACTAATTTCTTACCAAAGGATCAAACCTATACCTATATGTGATAAAAAAGCTCCCACCATAATACATGTGAGACACGAAAAACAGAAGAATAATAATA
This sequence comes from Melampsora americana, assembly GCA_022264835.1. Classification (NCBI taxonomy): domain Eukaryota; kingdom Fungi; phylum Basidiomycota; class Pucciniomycetes; order Pucciniales; family Melampsoraceae; genus Melampsora; species Melampsora americana. The sequence goes on along the minus strand of JAIFHY010000302.1, from coordinate 2,750 downwards.
TTGAAAAACTCTGCTGAAGAATGGGTTGAACAACTCTAGGAAAAAAACAATAACTATGTATGATAACATAGAAACCATGACTCAATAAATCTATCTAAGTAGATAGGAGATTGGACCTTTTTCTTGATAAGTCTTCAAAAAAGTAACAAATACTGAAGACGTGGAGGAAATCAGGGACCAGACTCAACAACAAAAAGTACAAGTCTTATGTAAAACCTTGAAGCAAAAACATCTCACTACTAAGAGAGATTCTTGTGATGAAAGGCCCAGATCACTATCTGATATTGGGAGATTAAGTAGGGGCGTCCCGTGAAAATCTCTTAATCTTTATTACACCTAGGACTTGTACGAAAACAAAGGTTAAAGGCACCTACAACTGCTTTTGGTTTAAAGAGACCTAACTCTTTATAAGATGCACACACGCAGATGTGACATTTTAGAGCCACCTGAGAGGGCTTTATCTCTCAGACTCACAATGCAACTATGACGAGAACACCCTCTAACATTAGTTGTCCGGGATTGGGTGAGACGAGCCCCGGCTCCCTGTCAGTTGTGGAGGGACTGAACTTGTATAATGAATTGCCTCCGCCAGAACTTGTTGATCCTCCTCAGGGCAATTCTGGGACTACTGCTACTGAGAGGACTTGCGCTCATTGCCCCCCTAAGGATGAGTGTCAAGTTAAAAAGGTTACTTTCGGGGTCAGTCCTCCTCTGGTCCACCAGGGAAGAGGGCTGTCAACTGCTACTGGCGGCGTCACCTCTAACTCCACTAGCAGAGACGAGGCGATGAAAAGTAACTCCACTGCTCCATTAAGCATGGACGCACCCAACTCAAGACAGTCAAAATCTGTCACTTCTTGCTCTTCAATGAGCACCACCTCAAAGTCTAAGAAGAGATCAAATGACTCTCAGACAATCATTCCTGAAGAACTAGAACCTTCAGGAAATCCACACACTTACCTTGAGAAAGGTAAGTGGAATGCAACCTCCAACCCCCGGGCTGCAGTGCCTAAGGCACAAATCTGTGTGAATGACATTACAAAAAATCACACTAACCCCTTTGACAAGGCTCTAGAGCCAAAACAAAAAGAAGATACTATCATTAAAAATGGTAGAACATACCGCAAAGATCCAAAGAAGGATATCAAACTCACAGGCAAACAAATACGAGAACGCCAACTAAAAAAGAAACTTCAAATTGAAATTTCAAAGAAACAACAACCCACAATTGACAAACATTATAAATGTGAAAGAATTCCGAAAGGGTTCAAAAGAAAAGGTCTTTACATCCCAAGTAACATAGGAAATATAATCCGTCACACAGATCAAGGTCAAAATGAACCTGACCAGGATCTATCAAGAGAAGAAACATCTTCTCAGACACTTCAACCGTGTGCACAAACATCTGCCCACACACAAGATCAAACCATGTCAAATGCAGAAGCAAACCTGGAAAACCGCATCCGCACCAAAAAGAGAAATGGTGAAATGCTTACAAGCAAAGAGTTATTTGCAAAACTCACTGGCCAAAGAAATGTTGCTACAAAAGCAACAGAACAAGTCACCCGTCCAACCACGCAAAGGAGACAACAAAAAAGAACTATATGGAAAATTACACTAGACGCAAATACAATGGACATTGATGAACACAACACAAATCCAGAGGTTCAGCCTAATCATCAACCAATGGAGGTTGATTCCCCAGAATCAAACTCAAACTCACCCTCCTATGCGGACATAGTCAAAAGGAATACTACCCCACCTCAATCAAGCAACGTTCAAGCGCTTGCAGAGCAACTCTAAACTCACTTGTACAAAAGGAGTTAAACAAGCAGCAATCAAATATAATCTGGAAAATTCAGTCAAATTCACTCTCAACAACACTGGAAATTGCACAAGTGTTGACGTATGGACAGTCTTGAGACATAGACTGACTGAAGCTCAATGTGAAAAGGTTGTAGGAGTCATGAAGAGGAGTAATCCGTTCCAACAACCTGCATTTGATATTTGTGTGTCACCAGATATCGCACCAGGGTTCAAGAAAATGATGCAACTCACCCCAAGAGAGCGCCCACCCGGAGTGCCTTCAACCTTTTGTCGACTGACAAAGAAACCCAAACGTGGTAAAAACATCACTAACTGCTTTAACATTAACAAATGGCGTGTTAACCTATACAAATCCTACCGAGATGAGATTCCTGCCTTTAAGACATCTCTCCCACCAGCTCCAAAGCCCTCAACAAAACCTCATGGATACACCTCTCTATTAGCATGGAACGCCAATGGCTATAACAATAAAGCCACAATCCTTGCGTCCTTAGCAGAACAAGTCACTGCTGGCGTAATTGTCATTGGAGAACATCGTAGAACTAATCTTAAATACGAACCCAAATTAGAAGGTTACCGAACCTACTCACACCCAGCCGAACCCGGCTTCTATGGACTCTGTATGATGGTCCGTAATGATATAGGTGCATATGAAAAACCTACAAAAGACCCCAGAATACAACATCTAGTGGTCACCCACCTGGAGCCAGACTCTTTATGGCACATCTTTGGAGTTTATCTCCAATCAGGATCCAATAAAGGACAACACCGCACAACCCAACTAAAACCAGTCTGGGAAGAAATCAACAATCTTCTGGATGAAGACCCCAACTGCAAAATTGCCATTGGTGGAGATTTTAACATGCCTTCTGAGAAATTAGCCAAAGCAGCTTTGAGGCAAACGGGGGGCCGCATGAGCATTA
>JAIFHY010000301.1:0-23807 GCA_022264835.1 Melampsora americana | reverse complement strand
ATTTATTATGGTATTATAATAAATATATTATATATTACTTTTTAATTGAAAATTTGATTTCATTTTTTTATAAAATTTTGTTGTATTAATTTCTATTTAGAATATTTATATTTTATAATTATATTCAATATTATTATTATATAATTTTCCTTAATTACTTTATTTTTCTTTTACTTTTTTTTATTATGAGCTTGCTAGAGCTTGCTATTAATTAACATTAATGTAAGTCTAATCCGTCTTTAATATAAGCTGATGCTAATACTACAAACACTTGTGCTTGGATAAAGGCTATTACTAACTCTAATCCTGAGAACATTATGATAAATGTTAATGGTATTAAACCTATTATAAAGAAGATTATTCCTGAATTCATTATATTATATACAAATCCACTTAATATACTTAATAACATATGACCTGATGTTATATTAGCACCTAATCTTAATCCTAATGATACATTTTTAGCTAAATATGATATTAATTCTATTGTTACTAATAATGGTAATAATACTAATGGACATCCTGCTGGTACTAATAAACCAAAGAATTTTAATCCATGTTCTTTAAATCCAATTATTGTAGCTGCTAAAACTATTGTGAAACTTAAAGCAAATGTTAAAGCAAAGTGACCTGTTGATGCAAAGCTATAAGGTACCATTCCGATTAAATTATTTATTAAAATAAATACAAATAATGTATACATTAATGGGAAATAGATTTGACCTCTTCCAGGGTTTATTTGACTTGTAACAATATTGTGTATTGTTACATATAATGATTCTTGAGCTATTGATCAGTTATTACTTACTAATTTATTATAATTAGTACTTAATATTGATAAGCTTAAGATTAATATACATCCTATTGTTAAATATAGACCTATATTTGTTAATGATAAATGTAAGTTACCACCTAATATTTCTAAATTTAAGATATCTCTTATTTCAAATTGATCTAAGGGACTTCTTATTTCTGCGAATAATGTGTTTTGATTCAACATTAGTAGTTTATACTACTAATTATATACATGTCTTGAGATAAACTAATAATTATAACAAAAGAGTTATAAAATAATATTATATTTTATTAATAAACATACGTGATAAGAATAAACGAACTATTCTTGGTAAAATATATTTAGATGATACATATAATACTATTACAATAATTGCGAATGCAAATACTATTTCATTCATGTAGTAAAAAGGTGTTAATTGAGGCATTTTATTTTACTTTAATTGTTTTCATATAACATAAAAAATAATTATTGTATAATAAATTCATATTATACACTATATATTAAACTATTCATTGAATAATCCAATACATTTAAGATAATAGAAGGGTAAATTCCTAATACTATTGTAAAGGCTACTAATATAAATAATAAGATGAATTCTCTTTTATTTACATCATATACACTTTCTTCCAAGAATCTAGTGAATGAACCACCAAATGCTGTTCTATTAAACATATAAATTGTATATGCGGCTGAAAATACTATTGATGAACATGCAAATACTCCTAATACGGGTAATCTTTCAACTATTCCGTATAATGACATAAATTCTCCTATAAAGTTTAATGTTAATGGAGCTCCACAATTACCTAATGCTAATAAAAAGAATAATATTGCAAAGATAGGCATTAATTGAGCTACACCTCTATAAAAGAATATACTTCTTGTACCTGTTCTATCATATAATACACCTCCTGCACAAATAAATAATCCACTTGATACAAATCCGTGAGCTAATCCTAAGATTATACTTCCTTCTAATCCTTGTATTGTGTTACTAAATACACCTATTAAATATACTGCAGCATGACATACTGAACTATAAGCAATTAATTCTTTTATATCTGTTGTTCTTAATGTACTAAAACTAGCATAAATTATTGTTATTACTGCTATTGTATAGACTACAAATGTATAATCTAATGATGCTTTAGGTAATATTGGTAATATTAATCTAAAGATACCATATAAACTTAATTTTAATACTATACCAGCTAATACTATACTACCACCTAATGGACTTTCAACATGAGCTTTTAATAATCAATTATTTAAGAATATTGTCGGTGTTTTTACAGCAAAAGCAATAAATATACCAATGAATAAGAATACTTGTGTATTATATTCAAAATTTAATTTAAATAATGTATCAAAATCTGTACTACCCATAATTGATGATGTACTTAAGATTGATAATAATAAGAATAATGATCCTCATAATGTATATAAGAATAAATAATAACTTGCATTTACTTTGTTATCTGATCCAAATATTCCTATTAATATGAATAAAGGAGGTAATATACTTTCGAAAAAGATATAGAATAACATTACATCTAAAGCCATAAATACAGCTAATAATAATGTTTCTAATAATAACATAATAATTAAATATGATTTAACATTTTCTTTAATTGAATCTCAATTAGATAATAAAGCTATAGGCATTATTATTGTTGTTAATAATATAAAATAAATAGATATACCATCTACTCCTAAATATATATCAAATAATTGAACATTATAATGTTCTTGTATAAATTGGAATTGATTAGTACTACTATTAAATAATATGAAGATTACTAATGAAAGAATTAAGTTAATTATACTTGTTATTAATGCTATAGATTTAATAGATGTATTTTTATATGAATCTAAACTAGAAACTATAATTGTACCTATTAAAGGTATTGTTAATAATGATGATAATAACATTGGATGATAATAATGAATTTATAGATTATTTTTATATTATTATGAACATGGTTATAAAGCCTTAATAGGCATTAACATAATAAATAAAGCTTTAACTTATAAAGTATAGCTTTAATTAAAATACTATTATAATAATAGCATATATATGTATATAAGTCATTAAAATAAACTTATATTAATAAATGATATATTTAAAATATACAATAAAGAAGGTATAAATATAATGAAAGCAAATAATATAGGTAATAAGACTGTTCAACAGAATGACATTAATTGATCAAAACGTATTCTAGGGAATGACGCTCTTACTCAAATAAATATAAATACCATCATTGAAGTTTTTATACCTAATATTAAACTAGACAATAATCCATTTAAAGATGAACCTGTTAATTGTTCTCTAAATTTAATATATGTAGTTGATTCTAATCAATCTATATCAAATAAATATGCATATACATTATTCATTATATCAAATAAATAAATTAAATGTATATCTATTAAATAACCTCCTAAGAATAATATACTTGTAAATATACACATTAATACTATACTAGCATATTCAGCTAAGAAAAAGAATACAAAGATTACAGCAGCATGTTCTGTCATAAATCCACTAACTAATTCCGATTCCGCTTCAGCTAAATCAAATGGCGCTCTATTTGTTTCAGCTACAGAACCTATAAAGAATATGATTAATATACAGAATAACGGTAAACCTAATCATACTATTTTCTGGAATTGAACATTAATATTTAAATTTAATGTATTGTTAATTATTATTATAATTAATAATACTGAACTTAATACTAATTCATAACTTATTAATTGAGCTGTACTTCTTAATGAACCTAAGAAAGCATATTTACTATTAGCACTTCATCCTGCTAATAATATTCCATATGTAGCTAATGATGATACAGCTAACATAAATAATATACCTAATTCCATATCACCTAAAGATAAACCAGGACCATAAGGTATTACAGCATAACCTAATAAAGCAAATATTAAAGTTACTATAGGACCTAAAAAGAATAATACTAAATTAGCTTGAGTAGGTGCTATATATTCTTTTAATATTAATTTTAAAGCGTCAGCAAAAGCTTGTAATAAACCATAGTATCCTACAGCATTAGGACCTAATCTTCTTTGCATACTAGCCATTGTTTTTCTTTCGGCTACTGTAACATAAGCTACTACTAGTAATGCTGGAAGCATTAAAATAATAGTCTCTATTATAGATAAAAGAGTTATATTCATTGTTTTTTTGATTTAATTACTATTAATAAATAATTATAAATAATGATTATATAGTTTTATTAACGTTATTTATTTATTAATGTAAATGGAAAATATTAAATTAATTTATTACAAGCTTTAATAAACAATTTATATTATAAGCTTTATTTATATAGGATGAAATAATCATTTAAATTTATAGTATAACATTTAAATTAATAAATTAATTAATAATAGTTTTACTAAAGAATAAGATAATAATAAAAATATAGGTTATATATTTCCATAAAGTCTCATCCCAGAATCGAACTAGGATCATAATATTAGAAGTATTAAGCTCTGCCATTGAGCTAATGAGACTTGAGGTATAAAACTTTTATATTAAACGTTTTATACTTCAATATCTTATATGAAGTAGATCATTATCTTATATACATAATAAGTGCATATCTATAAAGTCATATTTTCAAATGATTTAATTATTTTAAATGAGTAATTATTATTAATACCTAGAATATTATTATATATAATAAACAGGTTTAGGATCGAAAGTTCTATTCTACCCAATAAAGTAATTTTATCCTTATTTAAATGTATTTTATTAAACCAGCTTAAGATTGTAACGGTAAACTTACAAATGCATGAGGTTTAGGTGGACTTGATAATCCTCATTCTAAACTACTGTATGATCTGTTTAAGTTACTTTGTAATATATCAGTATAGAATCCAGGTATTAATCATGGATTTCTACTTGCAACTTTACCATCTATTAATTGTCTGTAAACAATATATAAAAATAATCAAGCAGCAACTACACTGATGATAGATCCAACACTACTAATTAAATTTCATCCTGCAAAAGCATCAGGATAATCTCCAATTCTTCTAGGCATACCTTGTAAACCTAAGAAATGTTGTGGGAAGAATGTTACATTAACTCCAATAAATAATAATCAGAATTGTATTTTAGCTAAATGTAAGTCATAATTTAATCCAATTATTTTAGGGATTCAATAATATCATCCTGCAAACATAGCGAATACAGCACCCATACTTAATACATAATGGAAATGAGCAACTACATAATAAGTATCATGGAATGCTATATCTAATGATGCATTAGCTAAAACAACACCTGATAATCCTCCAATAGTAAACATAAATACGAATCCTAATGAGAATAACATTGATGGTGTCATTTTAATAGATCCTCCATAACAAGTAGCTAATCAAGAGAATATTTTAATTCCAGTAGGAACTGCAATGATTAATGTAGCAGCTGTAAAATAAGCTCTTGTATCTACATCTAAACCTACTGTATACATATGATGACTTCAAACAATGAAACCTAATATACCAATAGACATCATAGCGTAAACCATACCAATATAACCGAATATAGGTTTATTCGAGTTTGCTGAAATTGTTGTACTAATTATACCAAATCCAGGCACGATTAATATATAAACCTCTGGATGTCCGAAGAATCAGAATAAGTGTTGGAATAATATAGGATCTCCACCACCTGCTACTTCAAAGAATGATGTATTAAAGTTTCTATCTGTTAATATCATAGTAATACCACCAGCTAATACAGGTAATGATAATAATAATAATATAGCTGTAATACCTACTGCTCATCCAAATAAAGTTAATTTATGTAATTTTATACCAGGTGTTCTCATATTAGCTATTGTAGTTATAAAGTTAATGGCACCTAATAAACTACTTACCCCTGATAAATGTAAAGCAAAGATAGCTAAATCTACACTTGGTCCACTATGACTTTGTAATCCTGACAATGGAGGATATAAAGTTCATCCTGTACCTACTCCACCTTCTATACAAGCTGAGAATATTAATAATAATAAACTTGGTGGTAATAATCAGAAACTAATGTTATTTAATCTAGGGAATGCCATATCTGGACCTCCTACCATTAATGGCATTAAGAAGTTACCAAATCCTCCTATTAAAGCAGGCATAACCATGAAGAAAATCATTAATATAGCGTGAGCTGTAATTATACTATTATATAATTGATTATTTGCTATAAATTGAACTCCAGGTCCACTTAATTCTAATCTTATTAACACAGAAAAGGCTGTACCTAATAATCCTGAAAATAAGGCAAATATTAAATATAAAGTTCCAATATCTTTGGCATTAGTAGAATTAAATCATCTTTCTATACCCATTGACATTTGAGATCTTAAATTGTCCTTATTCAAAATAATATATATTGAGATATTGTATAAATTAAGATAAATTTGATTTTATATACTTAAAAGTAAAATTTAATGCAATACTCTTAGAAATTTTTAATATAATATTTATATATATTGTAAATATATATGTATGCTTATTAAGCATTAAATGAATGATACTCTATAATTTTGATTATAGTAACTTATTATATAAATTTAATTTAAGATAATGGAGGAATCGAACCTCAAACTTTTAATTTGCAATTAAAGTGTAAACCTTTTACAATCATCATCTTTTTATTATAACAATTTGCTATAATAAAACAATAAGTACTATTACTTCTAAATATATTATTTACCTTTTTGTGATAAATCAATTAAAGTATTTTCTAATATACTTACAACTGGCATTATTACTAAATAATAAGCAAAGTATAAAGCTGTACTTATTTGTCCAAATTCGATAAATGGACTTTCAACATGTTTAGCACCTAATTGTAATAATAATAAGAAATTAGTTACAAATAAGTAGAATGCTATTTTACTTAAAGGTCTAAATTGTAAACCTTTAGTTATACCTAAATCTGTTTTAGGTAATACCATTAAAATAACTAATGATGCGAACATAGCTATTACACCTAATAATTTATTAGGTATAGATCTTAATATAGCATAGAATGGTAATAAATATCATTCTGGTACTATAGCAGCTGGTGTTTGCATTGGATTAGCCACTATATAATTTTCACTGTCTCCTAATACATTAGGCATGAAGAATACAAATATACTTAATCCAAACATAAATAAGAAGATCGTTATTAAATCTTTAAATAAGTAATATGGTGCAAATGGTATTCTGTCATAATATGCTGGTGTACCTAATGGGTTACTTGCTCCAGCTGTTTCATGAACAGCTATTAAATGCATAATAACTAAGGCAGCTAATACAAATGGTAATACAAAGTGTAATGCAAAGAATCTGTTTAAAGTTGCATTGTTAACTGAGAAACCACCTCAAATGAACTCTACAATATCTTGTCCTATTCATGGGATAGCACTAATTAAATTTGTAATAACAGTAGCACCTCATAAAGACATTTGTCCATATGGTAATACATATCCTAAGAATCCAATACCCATCATTAATATAAGTATAACTACACCAATGATTCAGGCTAATGTTCTTGGTGATCTATATGATCCATAGTAAAATCCTCTTCCGATATGTAAATATACTAAGAAGAAGAAAGCTGATGCTGTATTACTATGTAAGTAACGGATTAATCATCCATTATTTACATCACGCATGATGTGTTCTACAGAATTAAATGCTTCAGCTACACTAGGGTTATAGTGCATAGCTAAAGTTACTCCTGTAATTATTTGTATACCTAAACATAAACCTAATAATGAACCGAAGTTTCATAAATAATTTATATTAGTTGGTTGTGAATGATCAATTATATAAGCATTAAGCAATTTTAATAAAGGATGACTTTTTAATATTCTCATTAACTTTTGAATAAATAATTTGACTTACAGTTTCTTTTAAGCTTATAGCTGCACTGTATAATTAATTTTTTTTTTATTACTGTAATAAATACAATGAATTAATATAATATTTTATATTAATTTTTTATATAATATTTAGTTCCTAATAAAACTAATATACTTGATAATGTTATAATGTTAATTATATCATTAAATATAGATACAAAAGTAAATATAGATATATAGAAACAAATAGCTAATAAGATATATAATGCATAATCTGTAACTATACCTGTATGTAAACTTGATATTGTTTTACTTACTTTTTGTAATGATAATCCTATACCATAAGGACCTACTCATTCTATACTTCCTTTATCTAATATTTTTGTAGTTTGACCTCCAATATCTAATACAGTATTTACTATATATTTATTATAGAAGTATTCTATTAAGAAACGTTGATTAAAGAAACCAAATATATAATATCCAATATTTGATAATTTAAAGTTAGTTACACTGTTAGGCATAAATTCAGGGTAAATTATCGCTAATACTGAGAATGATATTGTAAATATAAATGGTAATAATTTAAATATAGTAGGTACAGCGAATTCTGTATCTATTAATATTTCATGCATAGGATGTATGAATATACTATTATCAATAAAGAAACCTGATCCTAAACCTATAAATATATCTTTAGTCAAGTAACCAAAATATATAGAGAATATAGCTAATATAACTAAAGGTAAACTTAAGAATATATCTCCTTCATGTGCATTTTTATAATATTGTATAGGTCCATTAGGATTAGCTATAAATGTTAAGTAAATAACTTTTACTGAATATAATGTTGTAAATATAGCACCAATAGTAGCTATAAAGTAAACACTAATACTACTGAAATGATATTGACCAAATGCAGATTCTAATATAAAATCCTTACTATAGAATCCAGTCATGAATGGGAAAGCTACTAAACTAAGACTAGCTATTAATATAACTGTATAAGTTAAAGGTAAGAATGATATTAATCCACCATATCTTCTTAAATCTTGATTATCAGCTACAGCGTGAATTACAGCACCAGCACCTAAGAATAATAATCCTTTATAGAAGGCATGATTTACTAAATGGAATATAGCTATGTTATATGAAGATAAACCAATAGCAATAACCATCATTCCTAATTGACTCATTGTAGAATAAGCTATAATTTTTTTAATATCTTGTTGGAATAAACCAATTAATGAACTAAATACTGTTGTCACAGCACCTAATCATAAACATATTAATAATACTGTAGAACTGTATTCTATTAATGGCGATGAACGTATTAATAAATAAACTCCAGCTGTAACCATAGTAGCAGCATGAATTAATGCAGAAACAGGTGTAGGACCTTCCATCGCCATAGGTAATCATATATGAAGACCTACTTGTGAACTTTTAGCCATAGCACCTATTAATAAACATATACCTATAATAGTAATTATATTTTCATTAATATATGGAGCTAATGAAAATACTATACTATAATCTAAATTACCTAAAGATCATAATATTACAAACATTCCTATAGTTAAAAAAGCATCACCTACTCTATTTGTTAAGAATGCAGATAAAGAACTTTGATTAGCAGCGATTCTAGTAAATCAGAAACTAACTAATAAATAAGAACAAACACCAACACCTTCTCATCCTACAAACATTAATAAATAATTATTACCTGTTACTAAGATAATCATCATAAAAGTAAATAAACTTAAATAACTAAAGAATCTTTGGCTATGAGGATCATGACTCATATAACCTATAGAATAAAAGTGTACTAATGAACTTATTATTAATACAGGTATTAACATTGATACTGTTAAACTATCAAATTGAAAATTTCATGCTATATTAAATGATTCACTATCTAATCATTTAAATAAATTAATTGAAACAGGATTATTGTTAAATCCTACTTCAAAGAATCCAATTATAGCAAATGTTGTAGTCATAAATATAGTAATACAACTTACTATACGACTACCTGATATACCGATTTTTCTACCAAAAAAACCAGATGCTATTGAACCTAATAATGGTAAGATTATTATACTTAAATACATTATTTATATTCTATTGCTATACTTCCTCTAAGTCTATAAAAGGCTACTAAAATAGCCAAACCTATAGCAGATTCTGCTCCAGCAATAACTATAATATATATAGCATATGTTTGTCCTATAATATCATCAAGATTTATAGAACTTATCAAAATTAAGAATGTAATAGATACTAACATTATCTCGATAGATATTAGCATTAATATTATATTTTTTCTGTTAAATACAAATCCTAAAATTCCTATTAAAAAAAGTACTAAAGTTAAACTCATTTTTTTTTATTAATTAATATTTTTATAAATTTATCCTAAGGACATAATAGATTCGAACTATTATTAAAACATCCGTAGTGTTTGGTTTTACCATTAAACTAATATCCTTTATATTTATATAAACTAATTATGTTTATATTTATATAAATACAATTATTTTTAAGGTCATTTATATTTTTCTGAACCTGTATAAGATTTCGTAAGTATATGAATCGCATCTACAAACATTTCACGAGTAAATGTATTCGGTTTTATATTACGTTTATCTTTTTTTGATAAATTTATATCTACATTATAATATAGTTGTCTATCTATATCGTCTATCAAAACATATTTGGGGGATGTAGGAAGTATGTTTCTTAACCTTGCGACATCTCTCTCCCAAACATTTGCATTTCTAAACAATGGGTCCATAAAAAAATTAAAGTTAACTTCTTTTATAGAATTTTTATCCATAATATTGATTACTTTTTTCACTTGCTGCACTGCACTTGCTCTCATACTAGGATCACTATCATGTATTTCACTTTCAAATGTATTTCTAGTATATGTACCTAAAACATCCCCTATAGGATTTTTACGAACCATTATATGTCCCTGGTAATCCCTAGAAGTATAAAAATTCGGTATTAATCCTCTATGTCCAGTACTCGGATCTTCTATGGTAAAATTAAGTTTACCATTACCGTAACCACTTAAAAGAGATGGCTTACATTGTCTTCAATACGCACCTTTGGCTTTTCTTAATATATCATGATCGTATGGTAAATCCATAGGTTTAAATAAATCTATAAAATTTTTGACTCCTGATTCAAAAAGAGTAACCAGACTAGTACTTCAATTTACGTCATCTCTTAATTGAGTATTGATATGTCAGACTTGATATTGGTGAAGACGTTCAAGATTAAATTTCCTATTTTTTAAAGGCTCATAATTTATAAATAGATCGTTATAAATAATCTTATCATGTATTTCTTGAACTTTCTTTGCCAAATCCGTTTTCAACCATGTTTCCATACCCAGACATGGTATATCAGTACTACTAGGACTTATTTTAGGTATTAAGTAAGTCTGGCCATCTCTAATAAATAATTTATTATTTCCAGTTGTTTCACTACGTTGTCATAATAAATTATCCCGGGGGTTACTACAAGGATTTTGTGAGTATGATGCCTCCAACCAGCAACCTGTTGCAAAACTATTACGTCAAAATTCCTTTTTTTCAGTAAGATTCGGAAGTATTTTTTTGATTTCTATTTCTTTGCTATCTAATTCAAGCAAATGACCTCAATTAAGTTCTGATAGATGGTTAACTGAATATTCAGTTAAATCAGTACGATTAATTAGACGATTCTCATTATAAAATACCGCGTTAGGTGCTGGGGGAGTTACATAACAGACAGACTTTGCATTAATATCGCCACCTATTACTAATTGACGAGGGATAAATATCATAAGATAATACTCTAAAAAAAACTCTCCTGTCAATATAAAATATATTATACATAGTATTGTTCAAATAAAATAAAGACTATATTCTATATACATTACCAAACCTATATACAATATACCAAGGTATAATATTATCAAAATACAACATGAACTTGTCAAAATAAAAGACAGGTTTAAGTTGCTAATTATTCCAAAGATATCTAATAAACTTGGATTTAATTTAATTATTCCTACTATTGGAATAATCAAAGGCGTAATTAATAATACTTTAATTGATCAAGTAGATCAACAAGTATTTATTAAGTAACGATAAATTCGTTTCATTATATTTATAATATCCTTATGTATTTCTTGCAACGTAAGAATCTTGAAATATAAAGCTACACGAATATTTAGTATAATATCCCTATTTATTTTATTGTATGATCAAATTATTAAAAATAAAATAAGTAAAAACGCACCTATTCTAGTTAATAATATACCATTATTAATCATAAAATGGATAAAGGGAGTTAATCCATTGCTAATTTTATCAGCAATAAATTCTCAATCTAAAGAATTATAAAAATCTTTTATAAAACTATTAATAGTAATAACCATATTACTAGTAAAATCTATTATAAAATTAAATTTATTCATCATCATTGTAATTATATTTTTATTTATTAATAAGTTAGTATCCATATTATTTAAATTAAGCGTTGTATAATCAATTAAGAAAGCTGGGTAAGTCTGTAGACTGGAAAACAAGGGGCATAGAGCTATGTAATATTCCACATATTTCAGAACATTGTCCATAAAATACTCCTGTTCTGTTAACAAAGATAGATATTTGATTTAATCTACCTGGATATGCATCACATTTTATACCTAAAGCTGGACAAGCTAATGAATGTATAACATCACCACTTGTAGCTACTAATCTTGTATGAGTTAATTCAGGTAACATAACTCTGTTATCTACCTCTAACATTCTTAATCCTCCATCTTCTAAATCTGATTCAGGTACGATATAAGAATCGAATTCGATAAATTCACCGTCTTCGTTAATAAAGTCAGGATATTGATAACTTCAATATCATTGGTGTCCTTCTGCAATAATAGTTAATGAAGGGTCATTAACTTCATCCATTAAATATAATAATTTAAATGAAGGGAAAGCAATTAATATTAAAACTAATGCAGGTGAAATAGTTCATATTAATTCTATTAATGTACCATGATTTAAATATTTATGTGATATAGGTGAATTTTTAAAAGCAAAATTTTTCGCGATTGAAAATAATACTCATCCTACAGCAAATAATATTAAAACTAAGTAATACATAATATTATCATGTAATTCTATTAATCCTTCCATTTGCGGAGTAGCACTATCTTGGAAATAAATACCTCACGCTTCCGGAGCATCAAAGCTAATAATTGAATTTATTATATTTGCCATAATTTATTAAGTATTCATTTGTGAACAACAAAGTATAAATAAGCCCGCCCGCCATCCCTGATAGTTAATAAACTAACGCAATTATGTTAATTAATATAATTAAGCAACATATAATAATAATAATGCCATCATTAATGCAAATAAGGCTGTAGCTTCTGAGAAAGCAAATCCTAAGATTGAATATGAGAATAATTGGTTTTTTAATGAAGGGTTTCTAGCAACACCTAATATTAAGCAACCGAAAACTACTCCGATTCCTACTCCTGCTCCTGCTAATCCTACAGTAGCTAATCCTGCTCCTATTATTTTTGAAGATTGTAACATATTTATATTTATATAATAATAAAATAATCATAATTTATTTATTAGCTTTATAAGCCCATTATTTTAGAAGAAAAATTTCATAAAATATATAGTATAAAATTATTATTGTATTATATAAAACTTATTCATAATATATATATATTATTAAGAAAGCTAATCTTAATTTATTTGTTTTCAAAAAATGTATTAATAAAATTTTTCGTTGATTGTACATTGAAATAATTATATGATTGTCTACTATCTATTTTTAAGGCTCCTTTACCTAATTCAAATACAAAACCGGCTGTGATTATACCTATAAATAATAATACAATTATTAAACCATATACACCATTTTCATAACTACTTAATCCATAAGGATATATTACTAATATTTCTAAATCTAATAATAAATAAACTAATGCAAAAATAAAGAATTTTACACCAAATTGTGTTCTATTTTGACCTAAAAAACTATGAAATCCACATTCAAATATACTATATTTTTCTTGATAAGGATTATGAGGTGCTAATATAAAATTTAAAGCTAAAAATAATATAGCAATTATACAAACGAAAATAAAAAGAAATGTTGTACCACTCATTAACTATTGAATATTAATTGTACCAATATGGTACTCATGCTAAGTCATTCTTTGTTCATAAATAAGAACAATAATATAGTTAAAGTAAGGATAGATATAACAAATGCTATAGGGCTAGATAAAACTATATTTTTATAGTTATATTCTACACTTTTTATATTAGTATTGTTATTATATACATTACCTTTTAATTTAAAGTTTTCTAATAAAGTATTAACTTTATAATCTGATTTACTAAAGAACATTTCTTTAATAATAGTTAAATAATATATTCCTCCTATAACACTAGTTAATATAGCAATTAATGTTATGAAATATAAACCTTTATCTAAAGCAGCACTTAATACCATCTGTTTAGCAAAGAATCCTAATAAAGGAGGTATTCCTGCAAATGAAAAGATAGTAACAGTTAAACTTAAAGCTAAAACAGGATTTATAAAGAAATAACCTTTTAATTGTGTTATTAATTGGATAGGTGAGTTTGTTTTATCTAATAATTCCTCATGTTCTTTATTATCACTAGTATAGCAATATAATGAATATCCTATAGCTAATAATATAATAAATGCATTTAAATTACTTATTATATATTGAGTTAAATAGAATATAAGTGCTTGTGTAGATTCAATACTAGAAATACTTAAAGCTAATAACATAAATCCAACATGTGAAATTGTACTATAAGCTAATAATCTTTTAATTCTAAATTGAGTTAAACCTACAACAGTACCTATAACTAATGAGAATAATGAACTAATTAATAATATAAATGTTCAATTATTCATAGTAATATCAGCATTAGTATAATATACTAATTGTAATAATAATATAAATATAGATACTTTTGCTATTAATGCTACAAAAGTAGTAACAATAGTAGGTATAGCATCATAAACATCTGGTGATCAGAAATGGAATGGTGCTGCACTTATTTTAAATAAAAAACCTACAGTGAATATAACTAAAGATAAACTTATATAATTAGGTGAATATCATAAATCACTAGTAGAATTATGTATATCACTAATACTTGTAATAATGTATAAACTATCTAAACTAGTACTACCGCTATTCGCATATAATAAACCAGTACCTAATAATATAAAACAAGAACTTAATCCTCCTAATAAGAAATAAATTAATCCACCAGTAGTAGATAATTCAGAGTTTCTATAAATAGTACTTAAAATATATAAACCATAACTTTGTAATTCAATAGATAAGAATATAGTAATCAAATCATTACTAGACATTAAGAATATAGCACCACTAACAATAAATAGTAAAATTAAAGGATATTCTATAATTTTATTATGTTCTCCCATTTTATTGATAATTTTAGTATTATAATATATAAATTTATTAAATAAAAGATCTTTCATTGAAGAATATTCAGATACTCAAACTTTTCTAGGGTAAAAACTAGTTAAAGTTAAAATAAAAATAGTAACAATAAAAACAAAAATATGAAATATTTGTGTAAGATTGTTAATTAATAATAAACCTCCATGTAGTCCTATTCCTTTAGTTACTACAGTTAAAGAAGTATAATCATGTACTATACAATATAGTAAAATAAGTATGGCTATTCTATTATATAGAATAGATACATCACGTCTTAAATTCACGGCATTTGAAAGTAAAAGAGATAAAATAGAAAGAATTATCATAATACTTAGCCGGAGAAGAGAATCGAACTCTTATTACCAATGTATGAGATCAGTGTTCTAACCGTTGAACTACTCAGGCTGTGCTTTCGCAAAAGGGTGGAAACCCTGGTTCGAACAGGGAACTTGCTATGCCACAAATAGCTGCTCTACCGATTGAACTATGACCACCTATTCTCCACCATGATCATTGCGCTTATAAGCTAGTGGAGGGTTTATCTCGAGGTGATTCGAACACCTACTATTGAATACCAAAAATTCATGATTTACCTATTAATCTACGAGATATGGTATAAATAATAGGAATCGAACCTATACGAATATAAATCCAATGGCTCCTAAAACCACCCCGTCTACCAATTCCGGCATATTTATGTATAAAGTAGGATTTGTAGGAATCGAACCTACATTTTGATGATTAAAAGTCATATGCATTCACCGTTATACTAAAATCCCTAGTATTGCTCGTGATAAGATTCGAACTTACAACCTAAATAGCTTCAATATTTCGCTCAACCAATTGAGCTTCACAAGCTTGGAGAAACTAGGAATCGAACCTAGGCTTTTAACGTGCAAAGTTAACATTCTACCAATTGAATTATATCCCCTACTATCCAAGAAAGGACTTGAACCTTCAAGACCGAAGTCTACAAAGCTTAAGTTTGTTGTGTTTACCAATTTCACCACTTGGACATATAGGGCTAAAGTGAGTTGAACACTTATAAGTACTGTTATGAGCAGTATGCTTTACCGATTAAGCTATAGCCCCTTGTACTACTATATATTCTAAACTTTAATACGCGGACAAAGGATTTGCACCAATATTTTTCGATCATGAGCCGAACGTGTTTCTATTACACTAACCCGCTATAGACTAGACAGGGATCGAACCTGCGATGGTAGCATTGAAAGAGCTATGTCTTACCACTTGACTACTAATCCTCATGAGCCCAATGCAAGTACCGCCCTTGCTTCTATTGATTACAAAACAATTGCATTACTTTTATGCTAATCAGGCTATTAATAAAAATGATATATATATCCATAGTAACTTATAAAATTAGTACTTTCATCTTGCAAATCTCTAGATTCTTACAAAGAAAGCCTATTGTGTATTATTCTAATACATATATTTAAGAAATATCTTAAGATAAGCTTCGTGCCTATATGCTTTCAGCACTTATCCTTAACCAACTTAGCTTCCCTGCCGTGCCTATATAATATATTATCCTAGTGAACGATACATCCTTTGTATATAAAAATATACATCTATATAGCCAATTAACATTAATAACATTAACGGATATCTATATAGTTAATAACAGGGCATATAAACAACAGGTAAACCATAGGTTAGTAACTATAATTAAAAAAAATCATTCTTGTTCCTTTCGTACAAAAGTTCGTTCTTATTTTATTCTAATTCCCTCTAGAAGATAGAAACCATACTGTCTCACGACGTATTTAACCCAGCTCATGTAACTTTTTAATCGACGAACAGTCGCACCCTACATAGTTTCTGCATCCATGAGGATAAGTTAAGCCGACATCGAGGTGCCAAACCGCGCACTCATTTTGTACACTCTTGCGCAAATTAGCCTGTTCTATTTGTTATCATAAATTATTTCCAATTTTTTCAAAATGGTTCAGACTATGTCTTCATTTTATATGTATATATTGATGAGCAATAGCTCAAATTATTTACCTGATACTCAACCTCTAATAGCAAATGAACCTATACGACGTGTACTATTAGCTATAGAATATGAGATATTAGGATTTACATTTCCTCTAAATAAAGTTGAATTTAAAGATGTTTTTTGTAATCCACCTTTTCATTTTCTATAATGAACAGATCTATCGGCTCTATAACGTTTAGTTAATCTACCTTTAGTTTCTATTCTTATACCTTCAATATTTTTATATTGAATTGAATTAAATACTTCTTTATGTATCCCATTAACAGTATTTACACTATTAATTTGACTAATAAATTTATCTAAATCTTGGTTATTATTTACATAAGATAAAATTTTACCATCTTTATATTCATTTAATATAAATTCATCACTTATATTAATATTTTCTTTAAAATACGGGAAATTCACTCTACCTAATATACTTAATATATTTTTTTTATAATTGAATGATTTACTTTTTTGGAATTTTAAAGTTAAAGCTTCAGTAAATATATCACTATTAAATACTATAGATTTAAGATTAATTATATTATATTCAACTTGTTTACCTAGAATTTTATTTAATAATAAACTTAATTTATTTAATAAAGTTAATTTGTTAAATTTTAATTGATTTAATGAATATAATAATTCATATTTTCTTAAGAATATTAAATGTCTTTTCATAAAACTTTGAATTATTCTAGTTCATACTTTTTTTAAGTATAAATTTTTTAATGTTATAAATTTATTTAAATATTTGAATTTATGTTGTATAAATTTATTTTTATTTCTTAATAAGAAATAACTTGTATTTTTATTGTTTTTTAATAAAACATTATATAAATTCATTATATTATGTTGATACAAAAATAAATAACGTTCCATTAAAAATCTTTGTATTTTTTTATTTGTTTTAATATATTTTTTTAATAAGTAATTTTTTTCTCTATTTAATGTAAATAAAGTAATAATTGCCTTATTATTTGTATATTTTATATCAGGATTACTTACATAAATTTTTCTTAGAAGACTACGTCTTCTTTTCATTGTAATATGTTTACCTGGATATATAAAATTTTTTTTTTGATTACTTTTCTTTAAAGAAAAGTATAAATTAAAATAACTTTGTATTATCTTATTAATATTAAGATGATGACTCGGTATATTTTTAATAGTATTTTTATTATAAGAATAAATTGTATCTTTTCATTCTTTCGAGAATGAAGGTAAATACTTTGTTTTTCTTATATCAGCTATTTTATTATTTAAAGTAATTTTTTGAGGTACTTTACTTAATATAATATTTTTTAATATTGTATTTTTTTTCATAATAATTTTTTTTTTTCCTTTTTTATAATAATTCAATATAACAATAAAATGTTGGGTAGTTATAAAGGATTATTGTGTTGTAGTTTTATTTAAACTATGCATAACACTCACCAAATAGTCGTTGAACGTTTTTATCTTATATTATGCTAAGACAAATTTCGCTTCAAGTTTACTATATTTAGTAATTCTTGAAATTTACCCAATTTATAATAATTCTTTTTGTGTCTAAACACTAAAAGATTATGGGACAAACATCCCTAGCGTAGCTTTTCCAATAATCCAAGATCTTTCCTTATTGCATCTTGTGATCCTATGCCCTGCTTACGCAACTGTAAGATTTGTTGATAATCAAACAGTAAGGCAAGATTAAGCCGTTGAGCTTTTTAGATATTGAAAACATAATTATTCGAATCTAAATTCAAATAACTATAAAATTTTAGTAACTTATCGTCAACATAAAATTTTAAATTATCTCTAATTTCAGTATAGTCAAAATCTTACCTAAATTTTCAATATAAATATAATTGTATAACAAGTTATACCCTATAATTATATCAAAGTGAATACGATTTATATAAAAATAGCAAACAAAATAAAAATAATTATTAGACACACCTGTTTACTCTTTACAGGGTCTGTGCCCCACATAAACTGTCCCCTAGTAATGATTCCTCTCCAAGGGTACCTATTTCTTAGTAAACTAAAAATCTAGGTTGAACTAGGATGATACACCCATAAGTATATCAATTCATTCATACGAAGAAATAAAATAAAGGTTTCTCATAGGTATTTAATCAATTTCCTTTTAGTCTGAAAATTGTTCTTCATAATCTATTATTAGTGACAGTAAAGCTGCATAGGGTCTTCTCGTCTAACTAGAGGTAAGCTGTATCTGCACAGCTATTCCAATTTCACTGAGTCAAT
Source organism: Melampsora americana (assembly GCA_022264835.1). Taxonomy (NCBI): domain Eukaryota; kingdom Fungi; phylum Basidiomycota; class Pucciniomycetes; order Pucciniales; family Melampsoraceae; genus Melampsora; species Melampsora americana. Next base: position 4,338 of record JAIFHY010000301.1, on the reverse strand, counting down.
CATAGAGACAGCTGTTGTATCGTTACACCATTCATGCAAGACCGCATTTAACGGCCAAGGCATTTCGCTACCTTAGGACCCTCACGTTAAGGCCGCCTTTAACCGGGGCTTCCGTCGACATCAAATAGTAATATATTCAATTATCTCTGTTAGCCAGCCGGCACTGGGCAGATATCACACTTTATACATAGATTGTTAATCTTAGGCAAAGTGCTGTGTTTTAATTAAACAGTCGTACAACATTATTTTATGTTTCTTCCTCTTTACTTGATATTAATCAAGAATAATGAGCCCTACTTATCCCGAAGTTACGATAGTCAATTTGCCGAGTTCCTTTATGATTGTTATCTCAATTACGCCTTCGTATACTCTACTAGCTTACCATGGTCGGATTCTAGGTACGGTTAATATATTATAATTTTTCCTGTACATTTCTCACTAGATAAATGTCGTTTTATAATAAAGATTTACTCATCGCTTATATCTTTCGACTTAAAGCTTAGAGGCCGTTACTTAATTATATCCATAAGCTTTAGGCGGATAGAAAAATTTTCCTATTCTTTTCGTTACTCATGTCACCATTCTCACTTGAATTCACATAATAAATTTACAAACTTATTATTTAGTTTAATTCAACGTTCTGCTACCCCATAAATATTATTGATTCAATAATTATCTATGGACAAGGTTTCGGTATATTGTTTAGATCCGTTATATTTTCGATGCTTTTATAACTTAACAAGCGCTCTGTTACGAGGTCATAAAATTATGGCTGCTTCTAAGCCTATCTCCTTGTCGACTTTAATAAAAACCTTCTTACTTTCACTTAACAAATAATTTAGGAACCTTAACTCTTGTTCTGGGCTGTTTCCCTTTTGACATACAACCTTATCATTCTATGTCTGATCATTCAAGATATATCTTTGCCATTCCGAGTCTACATACTCACTGATAAAATCTTCACGATTCCCCAATTTGCGCAATAAATTATTGCCTGAGATTAAATTCTGTACCTGCTAAGATATTTACTTAAATTGCCTACTGTTATAGGTTTCGCAGAAAACCAGCTATCCTAGTCAGTATTGTCTTTCACTATACCTACCACGATTCTTCGGAGATTTTTGCTACAATCACCCGTTCGGACCTTTATAGTCCTGATCATGGTAAAATCACCAGGCTTCGGGTCTAACTTTAGACACTTATCGTTATTTTAACGTTTGGTTTAACTACGAAATTTTCTCGCATCTAATGTTAACTTGGTGACCCATTATGCAAAAGGTACGTTCTTTAGCTTGTGCTAAGTTATTAGAACTGCTTATAAAATTACTATTTACTTCTTGGCCTCACGGCTCAATTTCTATCGCTTATATATCATATTTAGTCTTTGAGGAAGGTTCCCCATTCAAACAGTTTATAAACCATTTTACTTACTAGACTTATCTACTTTCGCTCACGCTATTCATAGAATCTCTTTTGATTTCTTTTCCTAAAGTTACTGAGATATTTCACTTCACTTCGTTTACTATTAAATTTTTTCTAGAGCTCTTATTAATTAGGGATATCTTTTTATTCCTTTATATATGATTACTCCTTAATATATAGCTAGAATTACATAATAATTCCTTTATATACTTATATTGTTAACTGATTACAATCAACAAATAAGTATAATTTATATATCTTATTTTTATTATTTTTTTATTTATTCATTATAATTTATTCATTATAATTTATTTATTATTTTTAATCATAATACATTCATTATGATTTATTTATTTCTAAATGTTCTAATATTCGGATTATTATGAATCGAACATAACTGATCTCCGTCCCAAACGAAGTGCCTGACCGCCCGGCCCTAATCCGTATAAATAAACAAGAGTACTTGGATTTGAACCAAGAACCTGAAGGTTGAAGCTTCGTATTTTGCCAATTAAACTATACTCTTTCAGAGAATATCCGATTCGAACGGATGCAGGTTTATCACCTAATAAAACTCAAACTTATCGCCTTAAACCACTCGGCCAATTCTCTAATTTATATACTAATTATTATTATAATTCCTCCGCGAATTGAACGCAGAACTTATTATTATCAATAACACGCTTTACCGATTAAGCTAAGGAATCTATAAGGAATGCAGGACTTGAACCTACAACTTTTTGTGTGTAAAACAAATGCTCTACCATTGAACTAATTCCTCTATTATTTATTTACTTAATAGAAATAAATAATTTTTTTTTAATTGTTTTCTTGTTTTATTGTTATTACAATAGCACCTACCATTGCTAATAATAATATTATACTTGATAAGAATAATCACATATTATATGATGTATATAATATATTTCCTATTGTTGATATATGACTTGTTTCTGTCATTGTACCATCTCAATTATTACTTGTTACAAACATTATGTTACTTGTATCTATATTTTTTACACTTGGTAATATATTGTTATAGTTATAAGATCCTAATAATCAGTTATTTGTATTTATTGACAATGTATATGGTAATAATTGGAATAAACTATAATTTCATAATATACCTATAAATAAAGCTAAAGGTATACTATTTACATTATTACTTTGTAATTCACTTGTTCTTATATTAATAAGCATTAATATGAATAAAAATAAAATAGATACTGCCCCTATATATACTATTAAATAAGAAAAACCTATAAAAGTTAATCCTGATAATATTAAATATACTGAAATTGAAGCAAATAATCCAATTAAGAATAATAAAGAACCAATAGGGTTTTTATTTACAATTACTGTTATACCAAATAATACTGCTATAACACTCAATATGTCTAAAAATTCTACAGTATAACCTGAAAAATAATATTCATTTATGGATCAAAACATTGTTAATTTAGTTTTAAAGATATAATATAATATTATAATATTAAATGTACGGGTAGTCAGAATCGAACTGACACATTTCGGGTGGAAATCGAGGAGTCTACCATTAACCTATACCCGCTATCTTAATATTATGATATTAAGATAATATATATATATTATTATTAAAAATTAAGATCCTCAATAATACATTGATACATATAAGAATAATCAAACTACGTCAACAAAATGTCAGTATAATATACCTCCTTCATAACCTAAGTGATGATGGTCTGTCAAGTGATATGATATAATTCTTCATAAACCTACTGCTAAGAATATTGTTCCTATTATAACATGTAATCCATGGAAACCTGTACCAAAGAAGAAACATGTACCAAATACACCGTCACTAATAGTGAATGATGATACTGAATACTCTATACCTTGGAATACAGTAAATATTGCTGCTAATAAAACAGTAAATATTGTTCCATATATAGCTCCTTTTCTTTCACCTTTAATTAAAGAATGGTGAGCATATGTTATAGTAGCACCACTACTTAATAAGATAACTGTATTTAATAATGGTAATTCAAATGGGTTTATAGGTTCTATTCCCATAGGTGGTCATTGAGCTCCTAATTCTACTGTAGGTGTTAATGCACTATGGAAGAATGCTCAGAATATAGCTGCGAAGAATAAAGCTTCAGATACTATAAATAATATAACACCTAAGTTTAATCCTTTTTGTACTGCTAATGTATGGTTACCTAAATATGTACCTTCTGCTATAATATCTCTAAATCATAATGTCATTGATGAGATAACTGTAGCTAAAGCTATATAAAATACTATATAACTGTTATTAAATAAATGCATTGATAATGCTCCATTTACAGTTAAAGTAAATAAAGATATACTTGTATATAAAGGTCAAGGACTAGGTGATACTAAATGGAAAGGATGATCCTGAAAATGGCTTCTTGTTGAATTTGTCATTTTTGATTTAATTTCATTTTTCTAATTAAAGTTTTGAATTACGTAATAATACGTATTGATATGAATAGATTCATATTTCTAGTTGGCCTCTATAATGATTTGAACATTTATAATATTCTAAATATTATTTACTCCCTTTTGAGCTATAGAGATTTAGCCCCTAAAATGAATCGAACATTTATCATAATATTAACAGTATTATGCTCTACCGTTGAGCTATAGAGACTTCTACGGAAAAAAGGTGAATCGAACACCTAAATGTAAAAACATAACACGTAGCAAGTGTCTTACCCTACCAATGGAAACTTTTCCTTGTTTACATATTTACGACCTAGATCAGCATCGAACCGACATCTATTTCCGTGACAAGGAAATCCTTTACCAATTAAGTTACTAGATCTATTAGGAGACGAGGGATTCGAACCCTCAAAACAATTAATGTACTAAATTTACAGTTTAGCCCTTCTTGCCAATAAAGGAACTCTC
>JAIFHY010000300.1:0-25529 GCA_022264835.1 Melampsora americana | reverse complement strand
GGACACCTTGAGTTGGTCCTCCATCGCGTTCAATTTCAGCGCGGTTTCTTCCATTGACAGGCTCAGAGTCAATATGATGTCCACCATACGCGCTGGTATGACCACGTCTCCATTATCGAGTCTGTTCGCAGACAGTTGTTTTAGGATCGTGGATAATGACTTGCTTTCGTTTCGTTGGTCTATAGAAGCTGTTCGTGTCGGTGCTGGGGTCTGAAGCGATTCGACTTCCATAGTCTGGTCGTTGCCTGGTAGCGCGTCTTCACGCGCGATCGACGCGTCCGGGCGTCCTGGCGTCGGGTTGAACCGTGCATTTCGGGTGATGGAGGGGGATATGGGCGGCATGAGAAAATTTTTGAGCGATTAAGAGGTGTTAAGATTGTTTGAGGAAGGGAAAAGGATGGTGGTGATAGGACGATTTGGAGGTTGGAACGCGATTACGCAGTCACTGCGGAAAAGTTAACTGGAGTGGTTCGAGTTAAAAATTCTCCATCTGCGGGAAGATGTTAGTTAGAGTGTAAGTCAAGCTGTCAACCGGAACCGGTTTTTGACCGGACATCCGACGGAGCATCCGTCGGAGCCGGTGTAGAACTCCTACGCAGTGTAGCGTAGGCTGAGCCGGAGAGGGGATGAAGTACAACCAAAGAGGAAGGAAGTACAACAAATGCAGTTACGCTGCCCTCTACCTTTTTAAATCTCTAAGTTCAGAGCCAAAGTTGACAATTCTAAAACAAATTCTCCTGCTACACACAATCAATCACCTGTAATAATGTTGTCTTCCACTTTCTACTGATAAAATCAGTACCAAACTTGGTCCGAAACAGCTCAATACAAGTCTTCTGACTGTTTGAGTGGTCACCAAGTCCTTTAAACACTTAAAAAAATGTCTAAACTAGGGTTAAAGAAAGTTTAAGCCAACACTACACAAGAATCAATTCTGTAAGACAGTCCGAAACGTCTTTCGAAATGACCAAAACTGAGAATTCTTGAGAAAAAGAAAAAAAATAGTAAAAAATCAAAGGACAGCAAGAATAGAAGCTAGTTGAACTTCTACAACCCTAACTTTATAAAAAAAATTTAACACTCTAAAAAAAACGACTACTCGAAATACTCTCAATTTAGAGAAACGCTGAAAACCACACTGCAGACCTTTCGCAATCACAACTTTCACGGACAAACTTTCACGATTTTAAATAAAAAAAATAAAAAAAATAACCCTTATAAGGGTATAACACTTAAACCACTCAAAAGTCTTATAAAAAAAATATAAGACCCTTAAAAAAATAACTCTAACAAAATGCTGAGCACACAGCAACACACAAGATAGGACACACACACCAAAACAGACACTACACACGGACACAAAACACACACTCAGAGACACAAAAACACACAGACAGACAGACAAAACACACACCAAAGATAAGATAAGTTCCCCTCTCTTTCATCTCCCAATCACCTCCTTTTATATCTTTTTTTCTTTTCTTCTTTCATCAAGGCCAGCCTCAAGAGAATTTGATCCACTATTTGATCCGGATCCATTTTTTCTGTAAGTCCAAACATTCCATCTCCTCCCACCCTTCCTTTTAACTCATTCAATCCATTGACTGATCATTGGATCTAACTGATCCCTGTGATCTTTTCTAATCTATTTTATTTATTAAAATTAACTCTTTTTTTTTTTTTTTAGTTCTTTAGTTAGTTTAATCAAACGATCGATCGATCCGTTTTACTCTTCTTCCTCTTTTCTTTTTTTATATGTATTTTTTTAAATTTAATTTAATTTTTAAATTTTAATTTAATTTAATTTTAATTTTTTTTTAGTTCTTTTAGCTTGGATGGATCGAACGATCGTTCGATCGGTCGTTCCATTGATCTCCTCCACCTCTCTCTTCCCTCGATCCAAATTTCAACATTACACTCCTCAGTAAGTTCTTTCCTTTCTCTTCTTTTTCTTTCTCATTTGATTTTCTTCTTTTGATTCTTTTCATACATTGATTGATCATCTGATCTATCTTTTCAGTTTTAATTTGTTCATTTGATTTCTTAGTTGTCTTTTTTTTTTAGATCGGTCTTGAAGGTTTCTAACTGTCCAAATCAATTAAATTCATTAAATTTGATCAAGATCTTTTTTTTTTATGTAAGTTTTATTCTCTATCTTCTTTCTTTCAAATTCAATTTCATCTTTTATTCACTTCATATACTAACAATCTTTGTTCATTCTTTATTCTAATTTAACTTATCTTGTTTTTTATTTGTGTCTTTTTGATTTTAGATCGATCTTCATGAATACCTTTTTTAAACTAGTAAGTCTTCCTATCCTTCTTTTTGCTTTCAGATTCATATTACTAATCAATCATTTGATTTTTCTTTCATCTTCAAGTTGTCTGATTTGATCCTAGATTGTTTGGTTTCTAGATCAATCAATCTTCATAAATTCAAATTTTAAAATTTTGTAAGTATTTCTATTCTTGTTTTGGTTGTTTTCATAAACTAATAAGAGATTCAATTCTTTGTTTTTTCTTTTTAATTTGATTCTAGTTTGATCTGAAAAAACCCAATAGAAAATAATATGACTTTTGTAATATTTATCTTGAGTTGAATGGTCTGGATAGATGAGTAAAGAATGATAAGTTAAATTAAATTAATTTTGTATAGAAATGATCTAAAAAATTGAGATGTGAGTTTGTAAAGAGAAAAAATTATTTCTTGAAATGATCAATGAAATGAAAGTATAAGTTTAAAAAGTGATCCAATTGAAAGTGATCCCAAAGTAAATTATGAGGCAAAAGCAGAAAAAGGAGATTTATATAAAAATGAATGGTAGAATGTTTTGCTTTCCACACCGGATGCCGAACTGGCCTCCAAAATTGTCCGGTGGGTGGTTAATCCGCCGGTTTGGTTGTTGGAATGGGGGGGAGGAAAACCGGATATCCGGTTTGAAGGTTCGGAACAAAGAGAGGGACAGAAGGTACCACTTCATCGCATCTAATCAAACTATGATTCGATGAAAAGGTTTGACTTAGAGGACTAAGTCTTGTTCGATTTTGGTTTTGTTTATGTTTGATCACTTTTAATTTTGTCTTTTGTTTCTTTCTTTGTGAAGAATTCAATTCAACTCCTCTCCTCAATTCAATGATTTGTCGATGTGATGGTGCTGAGAGGCTAGGTTCTGAAATCCTTAATTTAAATTCGGTTTGTTTTAATGATGAAGGTATCGTAAAACCTGGAGGTCAGATTAAGAATTTGTTGGTTAGATCTCGGTTCTTCAAAAGTCAAGAGAGATGGATAAGATAAACTTACCACTGCTTGATGGAACTCCTTCTTCAACTTTGATATCTTCGAATTCAAACCCATCACTTATGTCTATCTCCAACTACAAACACAATAAGTTATAGTTCATCAATAGATTCGAATCAAGTGAAGCAAGACATTGAAATCAACTTACAGCCGTTGTAAGATCTATCGGCAAATTTTGAGGTCGTTGTGTTGTCGCCAGATTTAATGTGAAGGTCAAAAACTCAAAAAATCTCTTTTGAGATTGATAACTCTACTGTCCATTGGTCCATTCTAGTGCAAAAATAAATAGAGTTCAGTCTGAGAGTGAAATATTTCAAGTTTTTGACTTCATAAGTTAAATCTGGCGACACAAAATTTTTCAAAAATCTGCCAGTAGATATTACAACGGCTGTACCTGTTCTGATAAGAATGGCATTGAAAAGTCATTCTCAACTTCATTCAAAGAAGAGTTTGAAAAGAGAAAAACGAATGGATTCAAATGATCAAACTTCAAATCAAAGACATTGTGAAAGGTCTGAAGGATTTCAGCCCTCAAAAAGTCTCAATACCCATGTTTTTCAACCTTTTTAACCTTTTACCAATTTGGTTCCTACACTTTTTACTTTTCAATCTAATGCTACTTTACATCTCAACTCAACAAATTCAGTTCAATCTAAAAGTCCTACTACGATTCTTGAAGACATATCTCAAACTCTACCAACACTTGAAACCGGGCGGCGATATTTCAAGTATCCCAAATCAGGGCGTCAGGTCAAAAAAACCGGTTGCCAAATAGTGAAATCCATGAAGAAATAAAAATAAAAAAAAGGTCACAGGGCGTTTTGGCCCAAAGCGCCGGATATACACCAGACATCTGGTGAATCCAGTGTAAATCCAGCCCATCCAACGGTTGACCAAAGGTTAGCCAGTTCAACTCTTGGATGGGAGGGTTTTGAAAAAAAATCAATCGGATTTTCTCCAATTGGTGCAGATAAAATAAAATATCCGCCGGTTTGGATGTTGGAATGGCCCTAAGGCGCCGGATACCTGTCGGTTGACACCCTGAAGTCACGCTCATACCCGATGGCACGGCGCCCTATGGCCCCACGGCTTCGGGCGTGGCCATGGCCAGGGCCCAGGCCACACTGTGGCCGTGCCCTAGGGCACGGAATGGCCCTTTCAGGGCCCATGTGCAGACAGCCGATGCGAGAAAAAAGAAGACATCGATCTCCAATACGGAAACCAAGCCTCAACACCTTCACTCAAAAGCAATTCGATTCAACCATTGGCGACTCTACCCAAGTGTCCACCATCCTCAGAACTCATCTCAACCATCCCATATTGATACCAGCAAAGATACTCAAACTGGATACTTTTCAATTTCACAATGACTTCATTTGGAGAATTTAGAAAACATCAACAATCCTTAAAGTTAAATCATTCTTACCCTCAAGTTAACAACATGTCTCAAACTTCAAAACTGTTTCTTTTTGTATTTGGAGTATGATAAATGAAGGAAGTTTGAAAAAGTTTTTAAATTCTATTCATGTTCAAAGAACAATAATTCAATTCAAGTTATCAATGTATCTCACATCTATTATGAATGAGGAAAGTTTTAAAAAGATTCTAAGATTCTGTCCATGTTTGAAGATCAAAAAATCAGACATGTAGCATTTCATTGAAAAATCATCGTAAATAAGTTAATATGGTCCAATTTCTTAGGTTTTGATTTATCATCAATCTGTTGTGGTTGAGCTTTGCCTCATAGGTTAGCACAGAGAGATTGTAGTCTGATGAGCCAAAACTATGATGAAATATAAAAGTCTCATTTGAGTAGTTTCATCCAACTTTTTAAGCAGACTTGTTCCATGAGTGTGTAAGTTTTCATTGAGCACCTGGACTGATATCTTCTTGCCCGGTGGATATCCAGAGTGCTAGGGGATGGTGGCATTTTATTGGTGTTTGATGTGTTCTGGACACGTCATGTCTTGAATTGCTCATCAAGCTATGGCTGAGCTAGGGCGCCACAGTAAGGCCCTGACCAGTCGTGGCCTGTAAATGGCAGGCCACACCGGGTGTAGGCCATGGCCACGGCCACGCCACGAGCCACGAAAAAGGCGCCGGGTGTGAGCCTGACCCTGAAGTGTAAGTGACATGCCACAGGATGTCACACACCTACCTATTTGAGACCACACCTAGGTATTCAGATGCCCAACAATGGACACCTCAGTGTGAATGCTTAGCTTCTCCTCCGACACATTGGATCCCAACTCTCACCAAATCTTCTTCAATTTCTGTTCCTCTCACCAATTACCAATCAAACTTGTCAAATGGAAGACAACCACCTCCTATTCCAACTGAATGGACTTCAACTCAGGGCTCCAGCTTTGGGTAACTCACACATTTTGCTGGTCTGGTGGCACCTAAATTGGTTGGAATATCTTCGAGAAATTCTTCAATACTTACACAAAGTGAAACGGCTTGGAGGCAAACCACTCTCAGACTTTTTGAATTGTTCAGTCAACATCCACACTTGACATCTGCACATCAGCAAACTCACAACCCAATTCTACCCTGACAAGATCTTGGCCATTCACCACCATGGTGGGTTTTGGATGCAATTGTACTACCAAATTTTGCTAAGGAGGTTGTGTAAGGGTTGTTACAGTTATATCATGGAGTCAGACAGGTTAGGATAGACAGTCAGATTAGTCATCTAGCTCCAAGTTGGGTTCTCCTTCTCCTCACAAACCCTGACCGGAGCTAGGTACGCAATTCCTTCAATTATATTATTTCTTTTGATTCTCTCTTATGTATGCTGTGGTCTGATTATTGGGGCTTCTCCGGACGGACCCTGACTGGAGCTAGCTAGAACATCAATGATAACTGAGCTCTAGAATAGCTCTCAGTGGTTGTGCCAATTATGAGAACAGAGACTTGAACCTTATTGAAGAGTCTCCAATTGAGATCCTTACAGGTTGGTACCACTGCCCCTTGCAATCTACATGGCTCATCTGGCAACACCTTGCCATTGATTTGATCCATCTCAGACTTTTGGACGTGATATCTCAACAATTGGTAAAATATGTTGCTGGGTCCAAGCATGGATTTATGAGAACTGGGGTCCGTCGTTAAGTTCAAATGCTTGTCATTATCCACCTGACATGTTGGAACGGTTTTCTGCATCATTAGTGGAGGCTAAGATTTGCCCAATGGATAATTGTGCAGGTTTCCTCGATGGTAATAAGAATGGTTATGTTTATTGCAGGCATGGTGTGGCACAAGGCACTACCAAAATACAATCAGTGTGCTTCTTACAATGGCCACAAATGAGTTCATAGTCTGAAATCTCAGGCCGTGGTGACACCTGAGTAGGTTTGTTTGGCAAATTTGGATAATATGGTTTAGCTGATGGCGGGCTTTGTGGATATTTTAGTGGTATCACTGCCAACTTGATGGAGGTGTACATTGGTTCACGCCACAATACTGCAACCTTGAGGAATCTGGCTTAACCAAGGTCTTAGAACATGATGCAAAAGGATTTGAAGGACAAAAAATGATGCTTTATGGTGACCAAGGCTATCAAAATTTGGCTGTGATGCTAACACCCTATCCAGTGTCAATCTGGATGAAGACCTAGCTCATTTCAATAGGGTCATTTCAAGTGCTTGGGTAGCAGTGGACATGAGTTTGGTCATCTGCATAATATTTTCTGCATGACTCAGTATAAAGGTAAGTGGCATCTTATTATATGACTAGAGCCTGCGGCGGGCAAGCCGCCCTTAGCTACCCTAATTCAAGCTTTGGTACCCGCATGAACTTTTCAACCTACATGATAAATACCTTATATAGGTTGAGACTGATGTTTCTCAGCATTTGTCTTTGGTTAAGTTATCTTTGCAAGCAAACAAACAAATCAACCAACTACGCATTGACAAAGAGCAACAGATTGAGAATCTATGTACTATACAATTAGAAATCAATCAAAGATCTTATAACAATGTTGGTTGTACTCTTTTGGCCAATTTGAGATACAAGTGCCAGCTTAATATTTTCCAAGGTAGTACATCTTGACAATCCGACATATAACTGCCCATGAGAGAAAACAGGACTTGATAGAAATATTCCGACCTTTTTTACACTTTGACCTTGAGCTTTATTAATAGTTAATGCAAAAGCTGAAGTCACTGGAAATTGAATTCTAGAAAATGGAACTGGATGTTCTAAAGAACCTTGATGAATCAATTTCATCCTAGGTCACAATTGTTTCACCCTTATTTGGGCCAGTTGTAATTCAACACTTCAGAACGTGCTGTGTTGGGTTTAATATCAACAATCTAGTACCATTACAAAGCCCAGAGCCCAGGCTGAGATTTCGGATAACCATCACTGGTTGGCCGCGTTTGAATTGCATGATGTGATTTGGAAATCCAGGAAAGTCGATTCTGTTCAAACATTCTGTTGAGACCGGGTCACAAAAAGAGCCTTCATTTCGTTGATTGAGATACAACGTTCCATCTCTCCTGGCAATTTATTAATCAAATATTTGTTAACATCCGTGACAGTGGCGTCAGAGGTGTGATGAATAATCTATTCTTGTAATATTCAATCATATCATCTTCGTCGTCCGCACCAATAACCTCAGGTAGATCATTGTATAAACAATCAAGTAAACTATATGGCAACGTAGAAAAATCTCTGATTAAATCACATTTAATGTGCTTTATCGGAACCAATTGAGAATCTTTAGTTTGCAATTTTCCCTCCCCTAAAGCTAATAACCATTTCACAAAAAGTACTGTAGGATGCTGATCATTTAAGTCTTGAGTCTTTAATCTTAAATTCTCAATCAATCTGAAGTGTTCAACATGTTTCCAAATGTACGATTTACGTATGGAAGCATCTCTTTGAGCCCAGATAGTCCCTTGAGCAACAATAGGAAGGGTTTGTTGGAAGTCACCGGAGAAGACTACACTTACACACACGCCAAAAGGTAATTCGGAACGGCATATGTTTTGCAGCGCTCTATCAACAGCCTCAACTGCATGACATGCTGCATGGAAATTTCGTCCCAGATAATAATAGGCGCTTTCATAATCGCTTTGCTCTTCATGTCCGCTCCACTAAGATCACAACTACTGTGTCTTCATCAATCGGAATAGGAATATTAAATGCAGAATGCGCTGTTACGCCGTTCTTGAGAAGGATAGCCGCGACTCAGGATGAGGCTACAGCAATTGGGAATAGACCTTGAGCATAGAAATAGTGGAGAACTGTGTTAAGCGTGTACGTCTTTCCAGTCCCCCCTGGCCCATCTAAGAAACAAATTATTTGCCACAACTTGAATGACCTTGAATTACATAGTCTACAAATTTTGCCTGCTCTTGATTCAGCATAGGTTGACGTTTATCAAATTCATCAATACTCAGAAGTTGATCCAAATTGTTGGAATGGTCGGTGAATAGATGGAAAGAGCCTCTGTGTACATGCTCTCTACTAAAGCGGGCTGAAAAACAATAGATGCTACACTTTTCCCCATATCTTTTAGCAAATGATCCAATAATTTCATTCCGTACCCGTATTTCATATCTTCAGTCACTTGCAACCTGGAATTCAACTCATGCAATCTATGTTCAACATCCTCGACAAAGAAATCTTTAAACTTACTCCACAGCAGTTAGGGTCTGCCACTTCGCCATACACTATAATCAAAGTAAGTAGTTTTCGCATTTGATTGGCCATGCCCAAGACGAAGCCTCCCTAAGAGCCTCCTCGTGATGTTTATCGGATGCTAGGAGTCCCAATCATCTGCTGCCTCTCTAAAGGTTTGGTATGTGACTCCTCGGACAGTACGAAGATCTGCGAATGATTTAGGCCCTTTGACGTTGCACAACAACAGACGCAAAAAGTATTGTTCACCATCTGTGACGTTTGCAAAATATATACGGCCTACGGCTCTTAGGGAATTTTTTTTTTTTTGAGTTGTTGTTGTCCCATTTGAAATATTTCACTATATCTACGTAAAGTACATCGCGAGCTTTGACACCACCGATGCCTTCAGCATTTTCGTTACACAAGCAAAATATTCGGTCAAGGTTGAACGAGGAGGAGGTCCCGTCATGACTCAATTTTGAGCAATTTCCTTCATGAAATATACATATTGTGCATCCTCCAAGTGTAGCATAAGTCTTACCACAAATGGGGATCTACTTCATCGGAAATTGAAACAGACGATAAGCACCTGGCAAAGTAAACATCAGCTTGACGTAATGTAAAGTCAAGAAGAAATTTCTTACATTCAGGTGCGCTGATGTATCTATATTCTTGGAATTCAAGAATTTTGTCAATTACATCGTCGGTGGTCCCCTTGTGGCTCTGTGTAAATACTCCTTGTTAACGACATACATAAATCAAGCTGAGACTTTAGCTTACTTGTATTTCTATTTGGACACATGTTCGATCATGTCCTTTTGTCAAATACTTGTAAAGATATCGGACGTGGCGCGTGCTAGTGGAACTTCAACATTAATATGACACTCTAATAATAATAAGAGGTATTTGTTGTAGGGAACTACGTTTGCATTAGTAAATTTGTACGGCCCCTTTTTAAAAACTCAACCATTGTCAGGCCAATAATAGTTGTAGTATTCTTGTCTGAAATAGAGGTTTCTTCCGTGAACTGTCTAGGGAATCTTGCTTTGCATTTATTATTCTGCCAACATGGCAGTTTTGGGCAGGGACCATGGAGCATGTGGGTCGTTACAATATTAAGAGGTGTTCTTCTTTGACTTGATCCGGCAGTACAGCGGTAACAATGCTGTCGATTTGACTTGCTGTGTCTTCGGCTTTGTCGCTTCGTCCAAAATGCATAATATATGGGCATGTGGTAGGCCTCGTTTCTGAAATTCAACGACCATGAGATGAGAAACTACAACGCCCAGACAATGATTCTTCAATAATTCAAATAACAGTTTTTCCAATTTTAAATGGAAAACTCTAGCGACAATGTCAGGTCTGTCTTGAGATGTCTCTCCGTAGCGCAGTTCATTTTGGATTTCTGGCCAATCGGGATTTGTAGTCATTGTAATGAAGAGAGAAGGATTACCGAATTCACCCACAAGGGCCATCGTCGTGGTAAAGCTGATTCATATGCCTAGGACCAGCTGGAAAGGTCGACGGTAGGATAATTTGACGTCCTGCAGGATTGGTTGGATCGTTGTAAGCTTCTCTTAGACCTTGATAGGATTCTGCTCTGATTGCGCTGATTTTTTTGAATGAACCTCAAATTATTTTTTTCGACACAGAGATAGAGGTCCACTATAAATTGCTGTGTCAAACGCCATCCATGGATAAAGGGAGAAAACAATTTATCTCGTTCAAAGAGCAAGTATGCAGCCCATTGAGTTCTGTGACGTTGTATGCCTTGCGTTTACCTAGGTGCAGACTTACGCTTAGCTCACAGTCAACATTAATGAGAGACCAAATAACTTACAGTTTGGATTAGTACCAATTGATGGAGAAACAAATTCCCATCCCATTGTTGAGATCCAAAGGGAAGCATCAAAGGATATCGAACACTAAGATACCCGAATGAAGATCGGTGATATGATCAATCTGGCCATCTTTTAACAAAGTACAACCTCTAGGTTTTTATGATCTCTCTCTCCCGTCCCATAAACTAATGCTGCAACATCTTGAGGTCTAGGTTTATTGTAGGTCTTCATCTCTCGTCGGCCTGGGGTAACGATCTCAGCACAACTCTAGTCGTATCATTTGACGTGATTTCGGCGGATGCATCCTTCAAGAAGACGGCATAGGGATTGACTTCATTGATCATCTTTTGTAATTTAGTCAACAATGAAATGGAAATTTTCTTATCCTTATGTAATTTACTGGCGCGCATGTTTACTTCCTCATCTCCACTGTCGCCAACATAAATATTTGAGCAAAACATGGTTCTTCCCCGTCTAAAGGTAATAAAGAACCTATGTTATGACTCAATTGTCATGGACGCGGAAGGTATAAATGCCTTTTTGGCCGTTGACTGAGTTATCAATATAGCATCCCATAGACGCGAAAGATAAGAGGTTGTTGTAGACAGCTATATTTCTTTGGAATTCATCTGAATCTGTAAAGAAATATTAGTCTTGAAATATGATCAATAAAAAACTGAAGGCATACCTGGCGTTTGGCTGGTATACAATGCTAATAGGTCCGGAGGAAGAGTGTTGCCTTCAAAGTACGCCAATGGAAGAGTTACGTCCCCTTGCTTACAACAATTCGAGAACACATTGCTGTCTTTCTTAGTCTCAGCCTTAGTTCTTTCTTGAGGCCAACATCGCTCCACACGGTTTACAAATTCTATTTGCAGCTCCCAAGTTATGCGGTAGGTCACCTTCAAAGCGAGTCTTTAAAGAGACCTCAGTGTTTTGTTCAGTATTTAGAGCGGCAGGGCCTGGAGATTGTAACATTTTTGTATAAGGTATTATCTGGAAAATGTCTGTGTAGACTTTAACTTTTGGATAGTGGGGAAGTTTTGTAATAATGTTATTAAATGATGATGCAATAAAAACAGCGCTGGATGAAAAGAGATTGATTGAGACGTAGATAGCGGCCACTTCAATGAGAGATACAATTTTTGGTCGACAATTTCTGATGACACTCCGTACAAAGCTACTTCAGATGAGATCTACGACATACATCCAATCTTATGCATTATTTATAAGAGAGATTACCCTGGCATTAGGACGTAACACCAATCCAGTCACGCATCAACTTTTATCAAGTCCAAGGGGAAGGAAAGATCCTGAATACACAATGGAACCCGTTTAAAAATTATAAATGAGCTCAAAATAAACACAACGTATAGGTTCCAAAAATAATTGTAGCAAGAATTGAAAGTGATGTAAGGAAGACTCAGAAGATTAGAGTACTTTAGGAAAGAAATTTCGCGTTTTTCACGTCAACAAGCGTAGTGCAATTGTTGAGAGACAGACAACAATAGCATAATACAATGCAAACTGTTCAATGTGGAATCCATGCTTGAATTCAGGGAAGGAAGGAAGAAACGCGCCCGTCTGATTTATTTAATGAATACATCCACATTAGGGTGGACATGGACGTGATAGGCGCAACTAAACAACAGGCTCGACTTCTTGAAGCCACATGAAGATCAAGGAAGTCCGCTCTAAAATATTGATTGCGTAGTGTACACTTTATAATTCCGAGTCCAAACCATTACCTTTAGGCCTTTTTAGGAGTCTTGAAGAAGGAGGCTTGACAGGGGCTTTGCCTTTTCCTTTAGAAAGTGAAGCCTTAGATTCAGATTCTGCTTCGTTTTGACATCCAGAGATAGAGGTAGACCCAGACGCCGACGCCATTTTGGAATCAGTGAAAACCCTGTTGAAAGAAATTGGTTCAGTAAACATCCTTTCTGGGAATGAAGACAAGTATATTATTGAATTACATTTTAGCCCTTGCCCTCCCCCGTGGGGTAGTGAGAGTACCACCCTCTTCTGTGGAACTGAAGGAGTGACAGTCTCGGAGCCAGATGTAACACTAACCCCAGTCACCTGAAAAGAGACACGTTAAAAATATAGATAACTTAAAAAACATTGGATGTTCACCTGGAAAATCCACATATGCTTCTCTTCATTTCGTCCTACAATGTGGCCAGTAATCGTCACCTCACGGCCAATTGTCATAATTGGCTGCAACTTTTCCATCAATCTAGACCACATTGCTCTATATTCAACCTCGAAAACACTCTGAGTTTGAATCTACAAGAATCTGGGCAGTTGTCAGTAACATAAATAGGTCTAAGATGGGAACAAAACCAACATCAGGATTGTAATCAGAATGTCTCATTATTAACATGACATTCTCTTTACCGGGTTCGACTTGCTCAGTATTGCGAGATGATTACACCCAGGCCAGTTACAGAGACTCCATTAGCAAGGTTGCATGTTAAATTCTCAGATGTATTTGCTAATAATTGGAAGTCAGGTTCATAAAAAAACTTTTGCGTATCCTTAGCATTCAAAGCTAATAAACGCCCCTTGAGGTAATAGACGCCATCACGTCTAGAATGATGTCAGTCCCACCGTAGGCAACACATTTGATAACCCATTCCACAGATTCGCCAGTCTCGTTACAGTTACAATAGTAGTATGCGAATGGCGTAAGCCATACATCCCCGCAACCTCTGGACCAGTCTATTTTTGCGAAAGTCAATAGATAGTAAAGAAAGAGATGGCAAGGATGTAGCTCACATTCTCAAATACATCGAAAAGCGATGAGATTATAAAGGGATGATTGCGTTTTTTTTCCCCATTAGCATTGTTTGCCTTTGAGTATCGGCTTGGAGACTTTGAAGTGGACGGTGAGGTAGCCGACATGTAAAATCGTGACTGCAAGAATCGAAGTTAAAGGTTGCTACTCATGTAGTGGAAGGAAATTGATAGAAAAATAATACGTAAGTGTTGACATGATAATTGATTGGAGAAAGTGTGGATATGAATTGTAAATGGTATGCATGTACAATTAAGTGATACGAGGAAGAGACTTATTCTTATGGGCAGTAAATCTGCAGATATAAAGTATTTGAGCAAATTGGAGAGGAAAAGGCGGAGCCTCAGAAGAATAGACATAGTCTGAGCACTAACACCTTTGAGACACAGAATCGATGTATGAGTAATGTTCATATTCAATGATCGTATGCAATAAAATAGATTGAAAGAAGGGAGACTTCGTGGAAGGTAAGCAAATGAGACAAGGTAAAGTTGAAGAATTACAATCGTATAGAGGAAGATTGGGTACCAAGCTAGATATATTACCAATACCCTAGGAGAAACATTGAAACACTGAAATGAATGATAGAATGAAATGTTATGGAGGACAGACAGGGAACTTACTGATTCAGTGGTTATTGATTCAGTGATTAAGTGCTGTGAGAGTTTGTTCCTTCAATTGGACGTTAAGACGGAGTAACAACAGGGTAGGGATAAGCACTATTTATAGCCTCTTGGCCCGTCTTACCCAGCTAAACATAGGAAGATATGTCGTTGACGCAGACCTCAATCGAGGGGTCTAACATAGAATCTAAAGCACTAAAGGCACCATCCGATAGTCCAAAATAATTGGTACATAGCGGTGCTGAAGTTAAGTATATAATGAAGATGTCTTAAAATGATTTCACGAGTTCATATTTCAAATGCAGCCTTGGGATAAGACAGGGGTGATACCGTGCGGTTGGTTGACTGGAAGATTTTAGTGCATTCTTGCATTCTTGTACATTCCGCTAAATATATCCTAGTACTTAGCTTTCTTTCAAAATTGTATTTCTCATGAATCTCATGAAATATAAATGAAATATAATAGATTGGAATTACAAGGGATACGTCATCACTGGAGTTATATCAGCAGAGGTTGAAACATCTGGCTGCACGTAAATCTATGCATAAGATGTCATTTTACTGGAGTGATATATCTCTTTACTATAACCAATATACAGCATATAAGGGGTACATCATCATCCTCAAAGATAGAGCTATAGACGCGACAACTAAGGCGATCTTGATTATCAAGCAAAGGTCAATGGTATTGATGGCTACTAAGGTCTCGAAATACAGTTGAAGAGCTTTGTGAAAGAATTCTAATCATACACACTATACCTTGGAAAGGTTGAGGTGTAATGATTCCCTAGGTCCAGGCAGAGCCTACACTGACAATCCTATGGAATATGTCCCTCAAGTGAAATGATTCATGGTTCCGCATCTATGCAGGGTTAACATACGAGTCAAAGAAAGTTAGATTTCAAAGGGTCAACAAATGCAACAATGAAGGTCTAGTCATTTGAGAACGTTTAGAGATCAGGGAATGGATATAGAGTTAAAGAGAATATGGAACAATGGAAATAATTATCCACTTGGTGCTTCAACAACCTCACAAGTTTAAAACTTACTTTTTCAGCAAAGTTCGAGAACACTGAACAGTTCCCTTCAAGGTTTCTTATCATCAAAATATAATTCATGCAAATGCCTGTTTTTACTTGGTATTGACAATCCTTTTCGCCTGAGGTCAAAGAGCAAGGAAAAGAGATTGTCCGGCGTATGATTGAACAATTTGACAATCGTAAGTATCTACTGCATGACTTGCCTCGCATTGAAGCGCTTACGATGTATTTATCCATAGACACCGTTGGGAATGCTCGACTGATATACGGCAACGGCAGTTCTTTCAATGTGCACGTATTCAACAATTTGACATACCGACTGATCAACCCCAAAACGACTCAGCCCACAGTCATGTTCACTTGCTTAGAACTTGACTCAAAACAAGTTAATGAAGAAGGTAGGCTATTCAGACTATGCACAATGACGAAAAACAAGTGATCTTTTAAATACATTTGAATTTTGAATGGTTACGACTTAGGTCAATACCAATTAATAACTGAGGAAAAAGATTCTAAGGGAATTGTGACGGCTCATGTTTCCAACGTATTGTTTTTGGAAGAGACCGTCTTGAGCCGCGATGTATTACAGAGACTGTTAAATTGATTTCCCTTCAAGTGTAATCAAGAACCCTTCCACAAAATCTAATTGTTCAATGTAACAGATGACAAGATTGCGTGTACAGTTCAATTATAACGCGTAATAGCACATAGATTGTCTATTTGTGTACAAAAGTGGAGGATATCAAAGTCTGAGGAGACACATGGTTGAACACTGGGAAAAAAATAATTAGAAATCATACAAGCACAATGTAAAATTATAAGGGTTCAGGAGTGAAGATCAAGCTTGTAATAGGCAAATGTACAAGATCAACGTGTAAGGAATATTTCCCTGAATTCTGGACCACTGCGACTGTGATAGTAATATGCTTGATGGACTTCAGACCTGGTCCAAGGTGATGGGATTGTCGGAAAAAAGTCTCCAAATGCCACTCCAGTTGATTGACATTCTGAACGACGAGGGAAGTGATGGTGGACGCAATGTCGGGGTTGAGCGCAGCCCAATGAATAAGAGAGAATACACCTTGAAATCCATGAACCTCGAATGTTCCCCTGCCGCTTTGCTTCTGGAAAACCATTAATAGAGAGTAAATCAACCATTGGAGGCCTACAATCAAAAGTTGAATGGCTCTTACAAAAAAGTATTGATGGGACTGAGGTATTGACCAATTGTGATGGTTTCGCCTTGGATAGCGATGAAACGAGAACAACGTGTACTGCGCTTAAAGACATGGAAATCATGTCGTCGTCGGGGACGTGGAGGGAACATCGAACTGAAGAGGAGAAAAGAAAAAGTTCAGCGGCGTTGAAGGATACGAGAAAAAATATATAAATGAAAGGGTTAAGTACAGAGATGTTAGTTGATTTGGATGCCAAGGAATACAAACAAACAAAAAAGATCAAATCCAACTGTTGAAGGTAGATTCCGAGTGCTTAACGGGAAATGTAAGGATGTGAATTTGAGGGAGAAGGGTCGTCTAAGTTGAATGGAAGAACGCTTTATGGCACCAAATTGGACAATGGTCCAGAATTAGCGACAATGCAAGCGGCTGGAATAAGTACAAGTCAGGGAAATCGTAAATGGAAGTCTGATTACCACAGAGTGAAAGGATATAAATGGAAATTATTATGAGTATTACATTAAGTAAGTGGAGATTATATATAAGGATATTGGGAGGGACATCGGCTTAATGTAACAAATGCATACGGCTATAACGCTCAACACATATAGTAATTATATATAAGGATATTGGGAAACGACATCGGCTTAATGTAACAAATGCATACGGCTATGACGTTCAACGGATATAGTAAGTGTTAGATATTACAGAGAAGGAAAAAAGCCCAAAACGACCTTGTAACACAGTCTACTGGAGATATATTGTATTTCCATCCTTGCATAGTTCCAAATACCTTTAACACAAATGATGACGAATTGATGTGTCCAGTGCAAATGGAATTGAACGTAAATGGCATTGTGGAAGATTAATCCAAATCGACGTTTGTGGAAATTTACATCATAGGCTTTTAAGTGAATTTCAATACTTATTTCAAACACATATTTTAGATGGGTTGAGACGACGGGGATATACGAATGATGGATGAAAAAGGGAATTGTTGAGGATTCAACGTCTTCTGTTGGTCACTGATGATAAATGCGGAAGAATCACTGCACCCACAAGCCTACTGGTGATAAATGCGGGGGAATAATTATATGCAAGGTCATTTGAAGTTTCCAACTGCAGCTTAAAACCGGTCATCAAATGATACACCGCAAATACTTAGTATAGAGCTGGGGATGAAGACAATATGGGAACCGGAAATGAAGACAATATGGAAATTGATTATTGTCATCACTACCGGATATGATAACAAAGTCATACGGAATAGAAAATGACAATTGCACTATGATAATATGTGGATGGGAAGGGAACCAAGCGGAAATGACATTGTCCAACAACAACTGAACCCATGGCAAATGGAAGAGATGCAGTATTGGGTTGGAAGTGGGAAGGTATAAAAAGAGCTCATTTTTGTAACATTTTTTGGTATTGATGTCCATCCTCGCGACTACACCCTAAAAAGTGAGTCAAAAGCGAGCTCTGGCTAGATCTGCAACTATCCGCCAAAGGCCTTGAACCCAACTTACGGGTCTCAAGGCTCTCTGGAGGAAACCGCTCCGGAAGGGCTGAAATTTTGTTACAAAGTTACAGGCCTTCTGGGGGGGGTTGCTGTTACGAATTCAAATCATACCTAATAATGTCGAACAACAATGATGACATGTAAATCAAATGAGCCCAATGCGGAGTAGCGTTCACAACACTCCTAAGTGTCTGAAGTCATCGTTGCCAAGAGTCTACAAACAATTTCAATTATATTTCATATTTCTATTTTCTATAAAGATTGCTCATTGTTCTCACTAAATAAGTTTCAGAAAAGCGTTATATTTTTCCTTATATTCATTCTATTCTTTTCATTCTCTTTATATCTCGTAGTATTCATTTAAATCTTTTATAAACATTCTAGCTAAAAGATCACCACGACACCAAGCTCGTTGATAGTTATCAAACTCAGGAGGAGTTGGCAAACTTGCTTGTGTTCAAGGTAATTAGCTAGATATATAAATTACAAAATTTATTCATTTTAACATTTTATTTATTTTATAGACATAAGAAGAAATTTTCCATATTCCTGATTTGATCTACTTTCACCGATTCTATATTTGTGTTGATCTTGTTATAGGTACAATTCTTCTTTATGTCTTTTCTCTTTTCAATTGTTTATAATTCACTAATTCTTGTTATAGTGTTTTGAGACTTGTTGTGTTTTGATTGCTACAATAAAGACTTAAAGATCTCAAATCGTCTCATGGTAGCGAGAGAGACTGGTCTTGGCATCAATTCATAATATAGTTTTTTTAGATTACGAATATGAATACTCCCGGTCCAATGGAATCCAAACCAACAACTAATTCGAATGATTCAAGCTCAAGCAATATCGATTCTGGTATTGATGTATCTAAGTTTAGATTTTTTAAACTAAACAAAACTAATTGGGCAAAATGGCAGATAATGGTTGACAGTGTGCTAACAAGCAAAGGGTTTGATTCCTTGCTGGATTTAGATTGGAATAGAGATAATCAAGAAACTCAAGTGTATAAAACCCGAAATGCATGGGCTTTTTCTCTGCTTTGGGAAATTGTCGAAGAAGATCTTCACGACATAATCATAACTCATTCTCCTAGTTTTTGGCATACGTATCAAGCTCTAGGAAGGTCGTGTGGAATGCTATGCATTATTACTGTCTCAGCCAAACTTCAAAAACTTTTAATACTACCTTTTCTCCTGGAAGTTCTATGAGGAACATATTTTTTCATTTAATAGTATGATAACATCAATAAATACATCTTTATCATCAATGACCGAATTGCAACAATGTCGACTGGTTTGAATGCTGTATATTTCTTTCTTCATTCAATGCCGATGAAGGATTAATGCCTCTGATTACTACTCTTTACAAGGCAAAACCTCTCACATATTCTAGGCTTATGAAAGTATGATGCTAGAAGCTGATAGAAGGGATGAAGTAGAGTCTAGTATATCGGTAAATCTTGCACATAATCAAAGAACTTTTCCTAATCGTTTCAAAAGACCTCAAAATTCAAATCATAATTTTTCAAATCATTCAGCTAGAGGAAATAATATCCTCATCAATCAAGAAATCAACAACAACAACTTCAATTTCCTTCAAATAATAATTATATCAGACCTAGAGGAATAATTCCTACGCGTTTTGGTACTCAGAGGTCGGATTCAAACAATGAATCTATGCGTGAAATGAAAGAACGTCTGAATAGACTTGAAAATCATGAAAAATACCTCACTAAATTCTTCTGGTTCTATGAACAATGTAACTGAAGCAGGAAATCAAAACAACTTTATGGATGGATCGTGTTTTATGTTAAATGAATTCTCTGCTTTATCAATTGCTCCAAAAACAAACAATTTTGATCTCACTATGATTCAGGAGCAACAGATACTACTGTAATAACTTTCAACTTCTAATTGATCCTAACCAACTTTTCGAGTATTAGGAACGTATGGAGGTAATATCACTGTAACTCATGTGGGGAAAATGAAGATTGGTGGAGAATTTATTTATCCAGTATTCTATGTACCAGCTGGACCTAGAAATCTAATCTCAGCATCTCAACTTGAGGATCACGGATTCACCATTTCGCATGTCTCTGGAGGAGTGATTATTCGAAAAGCAAACCGTATTATATTCAAATTTCCTCGAAATGGTAAATTATTTGTTGCACCTGGCAATTCAGAATTAAATACTATTGAAAATATTGCACCGCCTAAAGATTGGCATATTATTCTAGGTCATCCGTCAGATGATTATTTAAAACAATTTTTGAACATCAAAAACATCAAGGTGAAAGAATTTATTCATCAAAGAACTGTGAAATCTGTTAAATGCAAGTTAAAGCAAGACCTCATAATCATGCTCTTCCAAAATCTAAGAAACCTTTCGAAAGACATTTTGATGTCTTACAGATTTCAGTTTTATGCAAGGCAAGGAAGAATTATGTTTTAGTGATTATTGATGATTACTCAAGGTTTAATCGAATTTATTTAATGAAGCAAAAGTCTGAATCTGAAGGATACCTTATGTCATTTATCAAGGAAGTTCGAAACAAATTGGGAGTGACTCCTGCATATCTACATTCAGATAGAGGAGGAGAATTCAGTTCAAAGAAATTTATGTTATATCTTCATGAACAAGGAATTTCTGTCAAGCGAGGTCCTGCTGATAGTCCTCAGACTAATGGTGTTGCTGAGAAGTTCAACTACACTTTATTAGTCAAAATCCGGTGTCTTTGGCTCAATCTGGTGTTCCAATCAACCTTTGGGACGAAGCTGCTAAATACGCATCATATCTTATTAATATTTTACCGACAAGTAGTTTGAATGGGAAATGTGCAATGGATGTTCTCTCTCTAGCTGATTCTTCAATTGAGCCTGTTCGTGATATCCTCAAAATAATACCCTTTGGTTTAAAAACGTACATTAAAGCATCTACTCATGGCAAGATACTGCCTGTTGGGGTTCCTCTTTTATTCTTAGGATATGAACCTTTTTCTGATGCTGGACGTTTTTTCGACAATCTATGCGTAATATTGTCATCAGTAGGGATTATGTTCCATACCTATCAATGTAAACTACTCAGATCCGGCAATGTTAAAGAAATCGCCTTCAACTTTGCCTCAAGAAGCCCAGAAAGGTGTGGTTACGACTGTTCGATCATTTCCCAGTGCTGTGGAGCTTCCTCCGGATCCTATTGAAGAGGATGAATCAGATAGAAACGACACGGAAGTAATCGTCAGGAGGATCGTCAGGAAGCCTCATCCAAATCTCAGGAGGATTGGACTGAATCTGTTGATAATCCACCTTCGCCACCATTCTACAGGTATTGATCAGCCTCAACCACAGAAGAAAGGGTATGTTTCAGTGCCGTATTTTAATGAAGCTCCTAGAAACATTTCTTCCAACATCACAGAAGAAAATATCTTAATTCAGACGGTGCTAGAGTTACAAGATCACGTGCTAGAGTACTTAATGAAGAAGGAGGAAATCTTTTCCTTACTGAAACTACTACCGTGGATAAGGCTTTATCCAGTCCTGAAGAAGCTAAGAAATGGTGGGCTGCGATGGCGAGGCGAGTATGAGTCTTTAAGTTCTCACAATACTGGTGAGCTGGTGGATTGTCCACCAGGAGAGACGGTTATTGGAGGTATGTGGATTTTAGCAAAGAAGCTAAATGAATTTGGTGAAGTAGAACGTTATAAGGCTAGATGGGTAGTGTTGGGAAATCATCAAATTCACATGTTGCACTATTTCGACACTTATGCAGCAGTAGCGCGGAATGAATCATTTAAGGTGTTATTAGCTTTTGCTATTCAAAATAATCTGTACGTTTTTCAGTTTGATGTGGAAACAGCATTTCTTTATGGCAGTATGGATGCTATTGTTTATGTGGCTCAGGTTAGCGGTTTTGAAGTAAAAGGTATGGAGGATAAAGTATGGAGGTTGGTTCGCTCTTTGTATGGTACAAAGCAGGCACCTCGACGTTGGCGTGAAGCATCTTGTCAAGACTCTTAGTGCTTTAAATTTTCATGCAACTGCAGGCGACGACTCCTGTTCTCTAATTCATCTTATTCAACTTTTATCATATGCATGTTGATGACGGCTTTGGTGTTGCTAGGACGAAGAGGAGGCTCATTCATTCTTATCAATCTAAGTAAATCTTATAAATTAAAGATTAAAGAAAGCCAACCAGGCATTTGGGCTATACGCTTAACTGGAAGGAGGATGGCTGGTCATTTTGCATCAAGAGGACTTTTGTTTGAAGATATTACGGGAGCTCAAAATGGACAACTCAAATCCAGTCAAGACTCCTGCCCCTCAAGATTTGCATAGTATTGTTGCAACACCCGCTCAGGATTCCAACAAACAGCTTTATCTCAAAGCTACGGGTATGTTGACTTATCTTGCTCTTCATACTGACCAGATATCTTTTTACGGTCATCTTCTATCACAATTTAATAGCAAGCCTAGTCTTTCGCACTGGTTGGCTATCAGACATGTATAAGGTATTTGAATGGAACTCGGAATATTGGTTTACATTATTCAAAATCTCAAGATCAAGATAAATTACTAATTGGTTGGGCAGATGCGGATTATGCAACATCTCTAGTCACTAAAAAGTCAACTTCAGGATTTTGTGTAACTCTATTTGGTAATATGATTTCTTGGACAACAAAGAAACAATCAGTTGCTCAATCAACCACTGAGGCGGAATTCATCTCTTCAAACAAATGCGCTAAACAACTCAGATGGCTATCTATTCTTATAAGTAGTTTAAACATCAAACTTAATAAACCTCCTCTAAATGTTAAAATACGTAACGATAATTCAGGAGCTGTTATTATAAGTAAAGAAGCTCAGCTTAATCCGAATTCCAAGCATATTGAAGTAAGATATCAGTATTTAAGAAATCTAATTTCAAGAAACTTAATGACCATGGAACAAGTATCAACTCACGATATGATTGCTGATGTATTAACAAAACCATTAGGCAGAATCAAGCATCAAAAGGCTATGGATCAATTAAGGCTTACTCAGGTATGATTTAGGAGGAGTGTTACGAATTCAAATCATACCTAATAATGTCGAACAACGATGATGACATGTAAATCAAATGAGCCCAATGGAGTAGAGTTCACAACACTCCTAAGTGTCTGAAGTCATGTTGCCAAGAGTCTACAAACAATTTAATTATATTTCATATTTCTATTTTCTATAAAGATTGCTCATTGTTCTCACTAAATAAGTTTCAGAAAAGCTCGTTATATTTTTCCTTATATTCATTCTATATTCTTTTCATTCTCTTTATATCTCTAGTATTCATTTAAATCTTTTATAAACATTCTAGCTAAAAGATCACCACGACACCAAGCTCGTTGATAGTTATCAAACTCAGGAGGAGTTGGCAAACTTGCTTGTGTTCAAGGTAATTAGCGATATATAAATTACAAAATTTATTCAATTTTAACATTTTATTTATTTTATAGACATAAGAAGAAATTTTCCATATTCCTGATTTGATCTACTTTCACCGATTCTATATTTGTGTTGATCTTGTTATAGGTACAATTCTTTATGTCTTTTCTTTTCAATTGTGTTTATAATTTTCACTAATTCTTGTTATAGTGTTTTGAGACTTGTTGTGTTTTGATTGCTACAAAGACTTAAAGATCTCAAATCGTCTCTCAGTTGCAGATTTAGTTTGAGGGAATTTGGCACAGTGATTGAGTCACACAATTGAATCCTTTTTTGTTCAATACTGTAGACAACCTTTTACATTGGGGACTTGATCAAAAGGGGGTACATAGTCTTACATAGAGGTTATGTAAACTACCTTGTAGGCTGACAGACTTCATGGCACAATCTTTGACACCAAGAGATTTTATTGGGTCCTCTTCTCACAGCAGGAGACAGAACCGGATAGCATACCAACCATTTTTTTCCAAACAAAAGGAGATCTTGCCAGCTACCACCACAAAATGGTTAGGGGTGCTGATCAACACAGAATTGACCTTCAAACAACACCAACTCAAAGTAGTGGCAAAAGGCCGCCAACAGGCAGGGTTTTTGGCAGGCTTGTCAGAAACCGGGTGGGGTATTCCACCTAAACTGATAAAAACACTCATGACAACAACAATCCATGCAGCCACAGACTATGGTGTGATGGTGCGGTTACCAATTGAACAGATGATGACAATTGATCTCACGTGCGCAAGGGTAGCCCTTTATCCAAAATCTTTACCTCACTCCACCAAAAATCAGGCTTCAGAGCAGAATAACAATTTTCATGCCAAGATCCCTCACAAAAACCAATCACACCCCCTATATCGGATCATACAGCCAGCTCAAATCTCATCAGCAGAATACCACAAATATCCATTTGACATATTTTTCCAGCACCCACTCTCTGATCATTCCTGAGAACACATCACTCAACTTCCTGTGGACCGGCCTTCCATGAAAATCAAACCCCTAAATTCCACATTGATTCAACCAGCAGAGACAATAGCTAGAACTAATGCAATGTGTCTTAAACCCTCAGATAACTACATCCTAACTTTCACCAATGGCTCTAGGATCCTGGAGAAAAATGTTTAGTGTGTGTGAGGGGAGGTACAAATTGGGTATTGGCAATGAAGTCACATGATACAGGATTACCTAATACACTAAACAGCTACTAGGTACCTTTTCCCTGAAGAGCCACAGGGTTTTTAACTGTACTAGAAATAAATGTAGCATGTTCAATAGTCTTAGGACTAATGAACACTTAAAACCATCAATAAAAAAAGTGAGAAAAATTGGGAATTTTCTCAGATTCCAAATTCTGAACACCCAAAAAGTCCAAACTTGGAAACCCAGAATTTTTCCGGATTACTTGTATCCCATAAGTATACCTGACTTAGAGCATCCGCACTGTGCAGTAAATTGGGTGCGGTAAGTGTAAATTTAGCGCAACCGCAGGGCTTTTTCCACACCAGTGGAAAAGTAGACCTAAAATTTTTCAATGATTTGAGGTAAGCCAGAAGTAAATACAATCATACACTACCTGCATATCCTGGTGGCTGCTGGGCCCAATAGCTTTGGGTGTAACAAATACCACATGGGAGATACGTACACGAGTGTGGAATCTGTACAAAGTAAGTAACTTTACCTTACCGTACAGGTGGGCACAAAAGATACCAAAACATACCACAAACAAGTGTGGATGCTCTTATTTATTTGCCCTGATTTTGACCAAAGGAGAACACCTGTCACTCCTCAAATATACGTAGGCTTTATGCCTTATACATAAGCACAGCCTCCCAAACTTCGTGAAGTCAGAAAACTCTCTAATACTATCTGAAATATTACTCGGCTGACATATAGAGTTCTGAACTTAGTTTCTCTGATGAGAATTCATCTGATATCTTCAGTTTTCAACAAACTTAAGAACAAACGTATCTTTTTACAATTTGATTTACTGTTGAAAAGGAAAAAAAATGAGCCTGAACTCGAAAACAGGAATGACGAATCAACCCTTTACATTGGTACAATCAAACTTATCTTTCTTGATTTATGATATAGATTAGATGACAGAAAACAACATGTAT